>CATKHJ010096086.1:0-21196 GCA_949750685.1 Vernicia montana | reverse complement strand
AGAACCGAGTTTACTTTCCTCTGGATTGGTTTAGGTTGAACCAATCTGGTTTGAACTTAATTTAAAAAAAAATAATAAAAAAATAAATAAAAAATAGTGATAATTTGTTTCTTGACTCTTAAAATATGCAGGAAGCCGATGCCTTGCAATCTGAGAATGTTTAGTCACCTGGGTCCTTAATGTCACCTTGAAATTGCCCTGCCAACAGATGACCAATAATTTACCTAGATTATCTGAAATGCTAAAAACCTGCTAATATTAGTATTGTCTTTCTATTTTATTTTTTAAAAAAAGAATTATATATTTTTGGGTTATAGACTTGATCTTATTGCATGTTTAATGGATGATTTATTCCCAACTAATTCTTATTTATATGGTAATCTGATTTTATTTTTAAGTTGTTTTATTATTTCCCAGGCTTAATGCTGGTTACAATGGTATGGTCTGTCCCACTGCCCTACAATGGCAGTAAATCCTTAAAGATCTCTTTTTCCCCATAAAAAATTTTCAGCATTCAAGTAGATTTCAGATCATAACTCCACGAGATAATGTATTGGGAAGTGGGGACCATCAATTATCTAATCTTTAGATGGATGGATCAAAACACTTCCCAGTGAATTATTGCTGGTCAAGCATATAATGCACTGCACTGCAGCAAACTGGCCTTTACTTCACAGGGGCCAGAGCTTGCCCTCACCCTGTAAACCCACCAGGCCACCACTGGTCCCAGTAAGACGGACAAAATTGCAGCAATGATTTTATATTGTACAACATGCATACATAGAGTTCTGGTACTAGCACCTTTCAAATATATTGAGTAAAAGTAGTTTTTTTTTTTCCTTTTTAGTAGCTACAATAATTGATACCAAATCTTTATACACAATTTCCACTCACTGATCCACTAATAACCCCTTACCAAAAGAACTAAACAAAAAAGAGCATCCATTAACTCAATACCCAATGTTGGAATATCTAGTTATCTGCTATCCTACTATGATACTTGAATATTCCTTTCGCTGTTCTGGGAAATTACCTCGCCGAACTTCAGGAAGAGTTGTGCATCTGAGGTGCTCATTGAGGGACAATTCACCATATGTGGAGTCTTGAGATTTGCATACTCATCCATGTAGCAAGACACTTTGGCAGATGGGAGTGGAGCAGGTGGTGCTTGGGTGCATTGTTTTGGTGGCACGGGGGATGGCACAAGGCTCCCAAGAACACGTGTTACTTCATGCATTGTTGGCCGGTCTGATGGCTGTCTCTTGGTGCATAGAAGGGCAAGCTGAAAAACCTTCTTAACAGCTCCTAGATCCTTGCATGTAGCAGTAATCTCAGGATCAACAGTTTCCATAACAGCATTGTTGGCTGTCTTTGATAAGATCTGATGCAGTTAAAAAGTAAGATGTTGGAGACTAAGTCTACAGTTTTTCCAAAACAATGTAATGCCATAAGTCATGTTCTCAGTTTTAACATTTAAAAGCAGCCAGTTTAAAGTAGATATCCAAGGTCAAAAGGAGCCAGAAGGAATGGTAAATCCGGAACTCAAAATCTATAACAGCAGGTTACTAAGTCTAGGATTGCAGTCTGATCAGTTATGACTAAATCAAGTCAATAAATTAAAAACTGCAAACAAATAAACAAGACAAATAAAATACGTGTAATTCATCTTTGGAACTATAATATTTACTGTTACGAGTGACGGTCTTTCTACGAGAAATTGCCCACTTCACAGACAGTAAGAGGTTCTGTGTCAAACTGGAAATCAAAATCTAACCCATGACTTGCCTAGCTCTCCAACCAGTATTATTATAACAGTTACTGAATAGGGAAGAACACAAGGGCGAATAGAAGACAAACCAGATGATGGAGATTGCACTCATTGTCAACTGCTTTCCTTCCGGTCAACAACTCAAGTAGAACAATCCCATAACTGTAGACATCAGACTTTTCTGTAAGACGGGAAGTGCGGGCATACTCGGGGTCTATATAACCAATGGTGCCCATTATGTAGGTAGAAGTATGAGATTTTGACACACATAAGCTCTTTGCTATTCCAAAATCAGTAAGGTGGGCCTCAAAATCCTTGTCCAATAGAATGTTTGATGACTTAACATCCCTGTGAATGATACGGGGACTGCAATCATGGTGTAAATATGCTAACCCTTGAGCTGCTCCAATAGCTACCTGAAGACGAGTATCCCAATCAAGCTTTTTCTTCTTTGTAGGGCCTGAAAGACAAAAGCTACATAATAATTCAGAATGCACAAGAATCTACATTAACTTGCAAGGAGACTTGTGAATTCAGCTACACGTGATTTGGCAATCACTGAATTAGTAGTTCATTTCCATAATCTCACAAGTCCACCCACATAAGATCTTAAATAGAACAGCATCTTTAAAAGTTTTTCCGTGTGGCTCAACTCAGCCTACAAAGAGGGATTACATGTATATAAAACAGTAAAAGCAAAATACTGGAACAACACAAAGTAAAGCTCCAAAACAAAGATATCACAGCATTGCATCTATCCAGGAACACTCAAAACTCACCATGAAGGAGATCCCAGAGACTGCCATTTTCCATATAATCATAAAAAAGAAGGTTCCCAGAAGGGGACAGGGAATATCCTTGAAGGCTGACCAGATTCCGATGCTTGATGCTCCCAACTGTCTCCAGCTCTGTCTCAAATTCCTTCAAGCACTGAGGATAGTGAGAGTAGAGCCTCTTGATAGCCACTGGCCTACAATTTTTAAGGACACACTTGTACACAGTGCTGGATGCACCATAACCAATTATATACTTCTCACTCAAATTCTCAGTCATCCTCATGATATCCTCATACACATGGAGTGCCATATTCATGTGAAGTATCACCAACTTTGGTGTTGAGTAAGTAACTGTTTGTTCGACAAGCACACAACAATTAGTATTGGCATAACTTCAATTTGAAAGGTGAACAAACCCTTTCCAGATATAACTTGAGAAAGAAATAAACAAACTAAGCCACATGGTAATCACTGCTGCTTTTACTCTTATTCAGTCTATCTAGTGATTATCTTTACCTCCCAGAGTCTAATCATTATGGTTGTTTAGATAATTTGGTCACTTAAACAAGAGTGATGAAAAACCTCCTTTAATGGGTGTTCTAGCACACCTCAATCCAACAACTTGACAAAACCCCATCTAAAGTTAAAAGCCATTAAATTTGATCTGTACAATATCATAGAAATTACAGAAAGTACCAGGTTTGTCAAGTGATCCATCTGGAAAAGGTGTTGGATTATGCGGTCGGCAGGCTGCCACTAAAATCATGAGTAGAATGACAAGGGCTCCAAGAGCAATCCCAAGGATAGCTGCTTTAGAGATTGTAACTGCATAGACAATGGCAAGAAAATAATAATTATTGCCATTACTATGGCATTGCAACTGAAAAAGCCTTGACCACAAAATATTAGCATAATCAAATAAAGTAGATTTTTTGTTATTTTCCCTTCACAATAAATGAAGGGTCCTAGGGGATGAATGTGTTTATGTGCAATTTCTTACGTTCCATATTAAAATATTAGCATCATTATGAGAGTGAGTTGCATCTTGCACTCAGTTTTCTGATGCAGGATATGACATAAATGCAAGTACTACTGGCATATAAATCACATCAAGACCTGCCCCCTTAAATCCCATGACCTGACCAAGCATTCAAAATAATTTAAGGTTCAGGACAGTCTATTATTGCTCCAAAAAAAAAAAAAAAAAATTCATAAAAGCTGCGAGTTACTCCTCCAATATTGGCAAAAATTAAAATTGAAGATCATGAATACCTCGCTCTGCCGGATGAGCCTCATTGCATGGAGAATTGAGCCAGTATCCACAAAGACCAGGATTTCCAATAAAACTGCACATAAAAGTTGTATCAGTTTAACGGGAGCCTTGAAAACTAATTGGGAGAAACATCTAAACAGTGCAGCAGAACAAATTTTAAGGTTTGAAATTTCGACAATTACAGTCAAGAACAATGTAAAGGATACAGTCAAACCTTCTAACCTGTTAGGTGAAAACCTTGAAAAGTTATTGCTAGTAGGAATATCACCAGCTAGGTTGTTGTAAGAAACATTTCTGTATGTATGCATTTAGATTAGTTTTGCTAGGGTAAAGCATTGTAAGCATAGCACCTTAAATTAAATATTCAAGTGTCGGACTAAAAAAAAAAAAAAAAAGATTATAAATTCCAGCAAATAGTAAACTTACAAGAAAGTAAGACTGAGGCAGTTGATCAGCGAAATCACATCTCCAGAAAGATTATTCTTTTCCAGTCTCCTACATTATTTTGCATAAAATATGTAACAAAAACCATGGACAAAATAATCACATCAATACAGCATTGGGGACAGTCACAACTCTACTTAATTGCAGTTAAAAGATATGTTTCTATGGCTTTAAAAACTCGTAAAGACTACATGCACGCCATTAATAGGAAGACTAATAAACAAAAACAAAGGCCAAATATTCAGAATTTGCATCAGCACAGGGCACAAATCATTGGCATGTGCCTTCCAGATACTCCGTAACAGCTACAACTTATGGAAGTCAGAAACTCTTAACTCACAATGAGAACATGTTCTGAAGTTGACTAAGTTCCTCAGGAATCACTCCATATAGATGATTATTTGAAAGATCTCTACAATGCCATGAAACAAAAAGTTAGAAGGGGCCAAAACATACTCCAAGTGTGTTTATCAAAACATTGAATAATTCCTTACATCTCCATAACACTTCTCAGGTTACCGAACTCTGCTGGAATAACTCCTGACAGTTGGTTCCTGCTTAGATTCCTATCGCATAATGCAGCAGGCGTCAGCAACAAGAAAAACTTTTAAGATGATTGGGGGAATTACTTGGCATTTGAACTTACAGCTTTAGGAGGTGTTCCAAGTCACCGAGGGAAGAAGGAATGGACCCAGTAATTTTGTTATTAGAAATATCCCTGAGCAGGTGGCATGGGAGAAGCAATTAATAATTAAAAATAAAATGACCAAAAAGGAAAAAAGTTAAGCAGTCAATACTTACAAAGTATCCAAATTACCAATCCGAGATAGCTCAATTGGAATAGTACCCCTAATGCTGTTGGAGGAGAGATTCCTGATAGAACAGAGAGCAAAGAATCAACTTGAAATTCAATAAACTTAAAAACTACATCTGCACCATTAAAAACATTGATGGACATGTATTTCTTGTGTGGAAGGGTATAAGTTGACAAAAAAAAGAAAAGAAAAACATTTATGTCGAAGTTTAAATGGACCATGGATAAACTCACAAATATGTCATGCTCTCAAGCCTTTGAAATGCGCGCGGGATAGTTCCATTCAACTTGTTACCATGGACATTGCTATCATCAAATGGAATTGTTAACAACCATCTAAAGTGGTTAAGCACTTCAATAGAAAGTAACAGGAATAGGGTTAAATGCATACAGGCTGTTGAGATTTGTACATGAGCTAAGATTATCAGGTATAGGCCCTTCAAGGAGGTTGTTCGCAACATTTCTGCAAGAAAATTGCATTAGTAACTTATAATATACAACAAGAACTAGAAACAAACTTACAGAATAACAGATCATACAGATCAAACAAATCTGTGAGTTTTCCAAGCTCTGGTGGGATGCGCCATGTGAGTTGATTATCATTCAATTCCCTGAAAAATGTAGAGTACTTCAAACAATCAAGAACAATACATGTTACAAAAATAATAATAATAAAAATAAAAATAAAAAACACATTGCAGCTGATATTTATAATAAGCTGTAATGAATATTAGAACCTTAAGTTATCACATCCAAAGTACTTAAATTTGACCAATAACCAAATATACCTAGAAAGGCTAAGCACCAATATATAAAATAAAACAAAATTATGTATCAAGTTTTCTATGGTGAGAATACCTACAAGAACAAAATTTCCTAGCACACTCTCTCCAAGACAATTTGGGTCATGATAAGGACTATAGAGAGGAAAAGGAATTTGTAATCTAACCATCACATGATGGTAAATGAGCGGAAGAGAGAAGCATGTAGTGAAAGTCTAGTACTATTGTCCTGGATATTAATCTCAATAAATGATGTCAAAATGGCTAAAGAAGTAATTAAAATGAAAGCTAAGAAGCTTCATAACCATTCTCACAGTGCATTTCACCATGAAAATGATGACTCCACTCGCAAGACAGGTATACAAGTCAAAAATAACATCAAAAATAACATCATTCATACAAGTAGTGAAGCCTTGTCATATTCCCAAGCTCTGGGGGAATGGATCCAGTCAGCTTATTACCATGCAAATACCTGCAAAATATGGTAATTCCAATCAATATTGAATTTGGCAACTAAAGAATATCAAATAATCAAGAAGATTTCCTGGTAAAATAATTAGAAATAAATAAAATTTGGTCATACATGCAGCAATTTTAGATTCACAAACAAGACAATTTGTCCTTGATGCTTGAGAATTTACAGCAAGGAATCATAAAATGCAAGAATAGTAACCACATACTTACAATTTCTCCGTGTAAGTCAAATTTCCCAAAATAGGAGGAATGGGTCCACTTAACATGTTGCAGCTTAGATCCCTGATTTCGAGACAAGGAAAAACAACGGCATAAGAGGAACAAACCTTTCAAAGACGGGATAAATGCAAATAAAGTATACAGAATGATGATAAAATAAATCCACAAAACTTGTCTATTGAAAACACCAAACACAGAAGAATTCTAACTTCAGATAAAAAAAAGTTATAAAAAGCACTTACAATACAGCAAGTGCTTGCATTAGGCCAATTACATAAGGAATCTTTCCCCCTAGCTGATTACCTTGCAAGGATCTAGCCAGTAAAATGGTATAAGAACCCTTCATAGATAATAGTCACCAGCAAAGCTATTAACCAAACTATAAGAGATTGCAAGATCTTACAATGTGGCTACTTGTAAGAACCCAATGTTGAATGGAATCTCTCCTGTTAGTTGGTTGTAGGATAAGTCCCTACCAGTAAAAAGCAAAAGAATACAACTTTCAATCAATGACAGGAGGCATTGTAGGAATTTCAGTCCATCGAGTTGGATGAAGTACATACAAGACCTGGAAAGAAGTACAGTTGCCTATATTTTGAGGAATACTCCCAGTCAAACTGTTGTTTCTCACATCACTACAACAATAACAGAAACAAGGTTTCATAGACAGAAAATGCAAACTGCAAAGTGAAAAAGACTGTGAGTTCTCAGAGTGACAACATTTGATACTGAAAACTTACAAATACCACAGCCCAGTTAGCTGGCACATATCTGGAGAGAGTGTACCCACCAAACTGTTTCCTCGCAAACCACTAAAAGGGAAAGGGAAGAGGGACATCATAGAATAGTGGTACCATCAGAGAAAATCCAAACCTAAAAAAGTAAAAAGGATATTTCAAATCACATCAAATGTTCATCCACTTACAGGTATTGCAAAACTTCATTCCAGTATATTAATCTAGGTATCTCCCCACTGAGTCGATTCTGTGCCAGATCTCTGTAACAGTGTTTAGAACATAAGAATTCAATGTGTAGAGAATTAGATTAGGGCGACAAAATTAAGGATGTTAAAATCTTACAAAACTTTCAAGTTTGGAATCTGGGACAGAGTGGATGGTATTGGCCCAATCAGTTGATTGTTCTTCAAAATTCTGAAAATCATGCAAATGCAAATGAAAGTTCAGATTTAATAACAGAGGAGCAATAATCCACAGTTTTCAAACACAGAGATACACTTGAAAAGCTACTTACAGAAATTCTAGTTGTTTCAACTTTGAAATTGAAAATGGTATGTCTCCATATATCTCATTAAAAGACAAGTCCCTAACAATACACAACAATAAATATTAACTGAACTAATAAAAGACCAGTATGACACTCAAACAACAGAACAAAGTTATGATATTTCATCTTTCAGATTCAGAACTTACAGGCTTTTCAAAGAAGAGCAATCACCAATCTCATCAGGGATCTGCCCAGAGAGACGATTTCCCCTGAGATCACTGCATGAAGAATGTATGATAACATTTAAATTTTGACTCAAATCAAGTCCACTTGAAGGAATACAGCAGAAAAATTTGCTTAGGCTCCAAGTCTTTGAATGAAAACTGCGAAGAAGAATAATCTAAAATGGGGTGCCAATATAATGTAAACACATATAATAATCCACTTTTTTGGGAAAATAATCCAACTAAGCAGAAGCATATAATCTGTATTTCTTTTTTCCAAGAGCAACTTAACTACAAAACAAAGGTATTGAAGTAGGAAAAAGTACATGGAAACCAGCTCTTTGAGATTTCCTATTGCAGGCGAAATCTCCCCATCAAGATTTAAACCTGACAGATTACTACAATGACACAAAAACCACCAATCCGATTAAAAAATAAAGAATCAGTTAATGAAAACCAAAAACAATACAATGGATTAGCATTGAGAGAGCACAAATGATAGCATTCAAAGCCAGAACAAGAAAATAAGAAAATAGACTCACAGTGCAATGACATTGAAGGTGGCATTATCACAAGTGATCCCTCTCCAAACACAGTAATCTGAAGATGGGGGGTCCGTCCAGTCATATAGAACATTATCTACGTCTCTAAATGACTTCTTTATCTCCAATAGAGTTGCTCCTTCGACATAAAACAACACCAATGTCAGCCTAAATAAAATATCACATACAAAACAATACCTTACAGGTAACACAACCCATGAAATAAAATTCTTAAGAAATGCTAAAAACCCTGGTTTGGGTTCTTCAAGAAATATAAAACCCTGAACTTTTTTTATAGGAAACATACCATATAAGATTGAAAATAAAATCTTTAAAGAAAGAAAAGAAAATTGTTATATATTTGACCTTTATCAACCTCACACCACGTTGACATTAGAGGTTTAATTAAAATATAGCTTATGTGCAGTTACTGGTTTCAAAACATTAAAACTTTTAATAAAAAAACTCATCCAAGATTCTACTTTCTTGCACTAATTTTCCCTATAACCAAACAGAACTCACCATCGTCGGAACTCACAGAAGCAAAACCCAAACAGAGAAGAACAGCCAGGAAGACAAACTCCACTCGAAATGCCATAATTGCCCTTGAAAAGCAAACCAATTTTCAAACCAAACTACCCATCTCTCAAAAACTTTTTTACACATCAAAGTCTAAGCACCCATCCACCCAAAAGTTTAGACCTTTCCATTCAATTACAACTCTAAAGAAGAAAAAAGAAGGAGAGAACAAGTAACCGTTCAAGTTCTCATTGAAGTCGCCGACATTAGTGTAGCTACTGCAGTGGAAGTAATGAAGTGAGAGAACCAAGGCAGGGGGCTTATGGGTATTATCTTCGTTTCTTTTTTCTATATTGGGTTTTTCGAATTTCGGGTTCCTATAATAGAGAAGAAGAAGAAAAGTAGCTTATAGCTAAGCTTTGCTTGTGCAATCACATCGCTCTGGCAAGGTAGTCCTCTGTAAATATACAGTGCTTTCATTGATAGTTCAGTACAGAGAAAAAAACAGAGAGATAGAGAGAGAAATAAGAAATAGCAACAGCTAGAGAGAGAGAGAGTTATTTCACACATAAAGTTAAAATACACACTCTTTCTCTTTCTGCCAGAGCTCTGCAATAAAACCTGCAACTCTCTCTCTCTCTCTCTCTCTACGTTTTAATTGCATTGGTTTTTTTCTTCCTTTTTCTCTCTCACTCAGATAGATAGATAGATAAGCAATGGCAATGGGGTATATCATGGGTCGCTTTCTCTTTGGTTTTTTTCAGGCTTCTGGTAAATTGCACAGTTATCGTTTTGGGTTCTTTTGACGGTACAAGGAGTCAAAACGACAAAAACCTTTTCTATTTTGTGGGTGAAAGTAGAAAGATAATAGTTTAACAGGGGTTATTTTGTAAATAATTTTATTCTCTTTCCTAATTTTATAAATTTTTAACTGTGGCAGTTCCAGTTCGGTAGTTATCCGTCGTTTCTGTTATTAAAAACTCAAATAATCGCCGTAGTAAAAAACATAGACGGCTTCCATGTCCACCATCAGGCCCCACAATGGATTATGGAAGGACCCCATTGCCCCAAAAATCCAACATGCTATGTTTCATCTTCATTGAGTTCTTTCATTTTCAAATGCAAAATATAAATAAAAAGTGAAAGCTTAGAATCGAAGTCCTAATTTCTCTTCTTTCTTTTTTTTTGTGACTTTCACAAGATCTTGGCTTTAAATCACATCAAATCAATTTATTAGTATTGATAAATGAGAAGAAAAAATAAAATAAAATGAATAAATGAAGCATATCTATAAAGTTTGTGTCATAATTTAGATAAGACTATTGTTTTTTTTTTTTTTTTTTCTAGCTGCTTTTGTATTTGATTTTTAAAAGAAATAGAATAAATTATAATTTTTTTAAAACATGTGAAAAAGAAATAAAAATAGTAAAATAAAAAAAATAAATTTTCAAAAACAAAATATTTCACCGCAATACCAAATTGATCTTAAATATTTGAATTGATGGATTTTATTTAATTAAATGTATATTGACAAAATTTATTGTTTAAAATTTTAAATAAATTATTTTATTCAAATTTTCAGCTTCGTTTATTTAATTAAATGTGTATTGACGAAAATTATTGTTTAAATATTAAAATAAATTATTTTGCTCAATCTTTCACCTTCATTCATATCTTTTAATTCTACTATTTTCTCTTTTTTTTTATTTCTATTATTTTTAATCAAATTTTATTTGAAAATTAAAAAGAATTTTTTTAAAATAAAAGAAATGAGAAGTAAGAGAGATAAGTTGAATGAATAAATTTATTGGGTAATTTTCATTTTTTTAATTGGATTAAATTTATCAATAAAAAAAATAAAACACTAAAAAAAAAAAAAATCAAAGTTCAAACACCCACAAACCCACAATATATAGGGGGGGCTTTGGCCAAAAAAAAAAAAAAAAAACAATATATAGGTGGGGGGAGTTCAGGCATTATCACTATACTCCAAATACCAAATGGCACTTGATTCTAGCACATCAATGGTGGAGGTACAACACCGACAATAATATATGAATAACAATTACATTTGCATCTTTTATTTTCGTATTTTTAAAATAAAATATTATTTTATTTATTTTGTAACATTATTAGTTAATTTAAATAAAAAATAAATAAACTATAGACTGATTAAATAAAAATTCATATAGGTGTGTTTAAAATTATTGTTAAAAGTTAAAAAAATATTTTTATAATTTTTATAATTTAATTAATTAATTTTTATTATTTTTTATAAATTATATTTTTAAATTTATTTCTGAAAAAAATACCAATTTACCTATTTCTAAAAAAAAAACAGTTAATTCAATCCTAAACGAAACATATACCTATATAGTTGAATGCTAAAATTCCATGAGCAATTTATAAGTGAAAAATTATTTGGCAACAAAAAATATATAAGCGAAAAAATCTATTTCTAGATCAATACCTAATTAAAAATTTTAATTTTAATTTTAATTGTTGATGAATTAATATTTTTCATATATAATTAAGATTACACTTAAACATAGTTTAATAATATTTGAGCAATAAATTTATATTTAATTCCTCTCTCAATTGTTAAAAAAATATAAATATAAAGAAGTTAGAAAATTATAGAGAAACTTTTGCTATATTGAGATTGGAAATGATTGAACTTTTCAACAAGTGAAATTTTAAGGAGAAAAATGTTCAATAATTTCACCTCATGATTATAGTACCTTTGCTTTGTTTCCCCTTGAATGGCAACCATTCATCAATTTAACATAGTAAACAATTAAACAACATCCAATTAACTTCACATGGAATGAAAATCATCAATCAAACAATTCAACCAACAAAATATTATCTAAATTTGTTTGATAAATTTATGCATGAATAAAAATTATATCGCAATTAAATTTTTATTTTAAAAGAGTTGAGTTTAAGAGAGTGCACTCTTTACATTTGGTATATACATTCAAAAATCATATTATGAGTATTGACTTCGATTAATTGAAGCTTGATCAATATAAAAATAAATAAATCATCTTATAAAATCAAACTAACCCTTAAATTAATATAATTAAACAATTCCAATACTATACAAATATAAATTGCAATTGATTACATAACTAATTATAAATAAATAAAAACAAATCTTTATATTTCAATATTCTTTCAATTAACTTAATCACGTTATGATATTTTTTTATAGATATTATATATAATATAAATAACAAATACAATGTGTGATATGACACTTATAGCAATATAATCAAATTTAAACTCAATATAAATAAAAAATAAACATGAAAATTGAATATGTCACTTCTTAAAACCTTAGTTTTGGTGACACTTTAATAAATTAATGATGATAATACAATTATCATAAAAGTATATATATATATATATATATATATATATATTATAAGAAGATATCTATGTAAAAACATTAAAAGATGTCATGAAAAACACTGTAGATAAATAGTGTATTCTAAATTGATTTGGTGCATTTGAAATGTCTTATTTGCTCGCGAATTCCTCATTATTTGAATTTGAAACGGCGTTGTTTTCGTCATATTTGGCATGAATTGTCTTCTTTGCCCTTCCTTGCGTCGTGCACTAGCAAAAACGACGTCATTAATTTATGGGAATTTTATATAAATGTCTAAAAAAGATCTTAATATTATATTTGTACACTTTGATCAATTTTCTTATAAAAATATGCTATTTGACTATTTTTTTACAAAAATATATTTTTCAGCAACTTTTTTTATATTTTTACGCTTTTCAGTGAAATGATATATATTGGGTTTATTTTGAGTATACTCGTAGTATATTTTGAGTTTATGTTGAATTTATATTTAGTATATATCTGCTAAATTTTTAGTGTTCATTTTTAAAATTGATATTCTAATTCAAAATGATATTCATTCAATATATTTGGTATATATTTAATTTATTTCAGTAAAACTTGAAAGAACTGAGTTGTTGGTTGATTCATTATTTCAAAATTTTGTAAAAAAATATTGAATTAAAAATAATTATAATAACAGTAAATGATATACTCTTGATATATTATGAGTATAAAAAATCAACTAAACATATATATCAAATCAACCAAACATCAATTAAATATATAAATAAAATAAACCAAATATATACTCAAAATAATAATATAAAAAATTTCTATAAAAATCTAAATTATTATTGATAAAGTACTAATGTCACTTTTTGGGCAAAAAAATAAAAGTACTAATTCCACGTGGCATCATGAGCGTCATAAAATCTTATCTCACGTCCAAAAATCTAATAATAATTATAGCTAAAGATTCATTAAATTACTTTTATTTTTTCCTTGTTCACACTTTCTGCCATATTATTTCCCCTAAACCCAAGTATCAATTTACTCTTTCAGAGAAAATTACTTTTTTAAACCCCAACTCTTGAGGTTCATTATTCATTTCAAAATCATTTTAACCCTTTTGTTAACCTAAATCCTTTCAATATTTATAATCAATTTCAAACTTTACCTTCAAATCTTGAAACCACTCCTATACTTCAACATTTTCACAAAAGTTTTCCACATCAATTTCAAATTTTGAAATTACCCAAACCAAATCCACTTTAAATTTTCAAAACTAAAATTTTTCCCAAATTTCTTATCCCTTTCAGAAATGCTAGAAATGCATGCTTTCATCGTTCTTGAAGACTTAACACCCTCAACCTCCTTCTTTGAAGAATAATCATCAACATTTTTTTTTTCCTGAAAATCATCACCATTCTTCTTTGAAGATTTAAAACCTTCAAGGTTTTTTTTTTTTTTTTCAAAATTTCAAAACCCTTTTTAATAAACCACAACACAACACAAATGAGTTTTTTATCAAACAATTGAAATATATCTTCAAAAAAGTGAAAGTCTCATCTAATAGCCTCCTAAAATATAAATTTCTTATATTATATATCATAAAAACCACAAACCTATTCAAACTAAGATAATCTATAAAAAATTGAGTATTAGACCGAAGAACATGAGATGAAAAAGAATCGATTTCAAACATAATATCAAACAACAAAAACAAAAAAGCAAAAATGGAAGTTACAAAAAAAAAAAAAACACATATATGTAAAAGATAACACCCGAAGTTGAAGGATAAGTGGGAAATATCTACATAAATATTAAATTTCAAGCAACAATTGATGAAAAAATGAAAGAAAAATCGAAGAAAGAAAAAGATGAAAAGAAAGAAAGAGATGAGATTCGTAAGAATTTAAAACAGAGCAAACAAAAAGACAAAGAAATAGTAAAAGCAAGTTGAAGACAACTTTTAACAAATAAGATAAAAATAATAAGAACAACAAATGGAAAAAACGTACAAAAGCAAAAAGTACAAATGTTAAATTTGTATATGGGGCGAATAAAAATAAAAATAATAAATAAATGAATAAATGATGTAATTTCCTCTTAATTTATTCGCTATATATGGATTGTCTTCTTTGCCCTTTGCTCGCCCCGCTTTCTCATTCGAAACGGTAGCGTTCTATAGGGGTGTAAATGAGCCAAATCGTTTGCGAGCAGCTCGGTGTTCGGCTCGATAAAAGCTCATTCGAATTCGGTTCGTTTTATAAACGAGTCAAACTTGAGTCTTACTTTAAGACTCGATGAATAAACGAGTCGAATTTGAATAAAATTAAGCTCGACTCGATTAAACTCGTGAACAGCTTGATTATAAACTCGTGAACAGGCTCGTAAACAGCTCGATTAATAGGCTCGTAAACAGTTTGATTATTATTATTATTATTATTAACTTAATAATATTGGCACTTCAAAAAATATATTTTAATGCTTCTATAAAAATTTTAGTAATTTAATTTGATTAAAATATATATTCTCCTAATTAAGATAATCCAATATTTCCTTATTATATAATCTAATATTATAATCTTTAAAATATTTTTTTTTATTAATTAATATATTTGTAATACATGTGATACTCAATTTTATGATTATATTTTTTTTCACTAATTGGATGATTTTACTTTTATGTTAGTTTTAAGTATTTTTGTTATAGTTATTTTATTAAAAATAAATATTTAGAAAGTTGAATATTTTGATAAATTATAAACAAGTTTCAAAACGAGTCGAACTCGAGTTCGAGCTTAGCTCGATTGTAATTTATTAACGAGCCGAACTCGAGTTGAGCTCGAGCTCGACTCGAACTTGAACGAGTTGAGCTTGAACATGATTTTCAAATTCGATTTAAAGCTCGAACTCAAGCTCGAGCTCGGAAAAAAAATATCGAATCAAACCTGAACAAGCTAAAGCTAAAGATCGGCTCGGCTCGGCTCGATTACAACCCTAACACTATACTTTGCTCAGTGTGCAATGTCCGTTTTATCTTTATACTGCTTTGCGCCATCAATTCAAAACGACTATGTTCTTGTTATATATAATGTAAATATCAAGCGCAAATAAATTTTTTTTATAAAACTTTTAACTAATAGGGATTACAAATAAATATAATTAAGGGTGTGAAAAGTGAGAGATTTCATATTCGAATCTCGTAAACTTTAGAAAATTATTATCAATTTGGTGAAATATATTAAAGGAGAGAGTTATTATTATTATTATTTTTTTTAATGTAACTTATAATGTTATTTTGACTTATTGATTTTTTTAATATAAAAAATACAATTTTTCTTATATAATTAAGAAAAAAAAAGGGAAATTAAAAACTTATGGCGAGTAAAAAGGTAACTCGGCGATTACAAAGTACTAATTGGAAGGGACAGGTTAAAAAAAAAAAAAAACATTGGTAAATGAGAGAGAGAGAGAGAGAGAGAAAGTGACAAGCAAAAGGAAGAGCTGCAAAAACTGCAAGTACGCCAATTTGTCCTATTCTGATTTTTACTTCAACATCCAATAGATATAAAGAGAGAAAAGAAAGGAAAGGAAAGGAAAAGGAAATGAAAGTCTTACTCCGTCTTTTTTTTTTTTTTTTTTACCTCGGGAAGGTCATTTGTCTCGTCCATTCAGTGTTCCTGACACATTGCACCCTTTGATTATTATCGCGGGTCCCACTTCCATCTCTTAACGCCGTTAACGTCGCTGTCAAAACACCGTGTTCTTGATCTTTAACGAAGCCAAAATATTTAAATAATTAACTAACTTTTTTTTTTTTTTTTTTTACATTACCATATTTTAAATGATTAAATTATTATTTCATCCCTTATAATTAATGAAATGATTTAAAAAAAAAACTAATTAAATAATCCATAAATTTTATTTTCTTTAAATTATTTAGCCATTTCATTTATTTTATATTTTTTTATTAAATTTATATGAGATAATTAAAATATCCTATTTATATATTAAAAATAATAATTTTTAATAATAATTTTTTATTTTATTTTAATTCAATTCAATAACTAAAATTTTCTTATTAAAATTTAATGATAAATTTTTCAATTATAATTTTTTATTTTTAATATACATATGAGGATATTTTAATTATTTTATATAAATTTAATGAAAAAATATAAAAATTAAACTGAATAACTAAAGAATTTATCAGAAACAAAACTCATTCACTGTTTTTTTAATTAAGTCAAACTTATTATATTTTAAATGAACAAATAATATTTAATTTAATAATCTTGGGCAAAAAAAAATATTTAGTTTAATAATTTTACTAGTACTATTACAATATTTATTTAATTAATTTAAAATTAAAGTTGTTAATAACGAACTTTAAGCATGTAATAAAAATAGTGATGTTTCCTGGTTTAGGGGATGCTCCTCTTAAAGAAACACCTCTCTTTGTCTGCCCCACCTTACAGTACCTGCTTATTTCTCGCTAAAATTTATAATAAAATTTATTATAATAACAATAATAATAATATTATTATTATTAAAAGGAAGAATTGATTTTAAATTTATTATTTAAAAAAAAACATATTTATCACTATATTATATCTGGATATGTAATAATATATTATTATTATTTATTTCATTTAATAATATTTAATATAAACAAATGATTGTGTCACGGAAAAGGAGAGGATACACTATCTTTCTCTCTCTCTCTCTCTCTTTATTTATTTATTTATTTATTTATTTATTATTATTATTATTGGTATATAAAAAGATGCACACACTTTTTCTCCTGCCAAAGTTTCATAATATTATTATTACTTCTTGATTTTGTTTTTATATTCAACTTTTTGTCTTTCTTGTTCTTGTTGTTTAAATATGTTATTTTAAATTTATATTTTGGAAAAAAAAATGTTATTCTTATTTATTATTCAACTATTTTTGTTCACCAATTAAGTTACTAATTTCTTCATAATAATGATATTCTTTAAGAATTTCCGTTATATCAAATAAAATGATCATTATATATTTAAGTTATTGATAATGAATAGTGTAAATAAGTTTTTGGTAATAAGAAAATTGTTAAATAATATGAAATTTCACAATTTATTTGAGTTTTAAACTCAAATTATGGGTCTTGTTTGTTTGGGAGGATGGAAAGGTAGTTAACATATATTTCCTTCCTATAAAGTACTTACCTGTATATTTATACTAAATTCACTTACTTTCTATTTTTCATCCTTCCTACCAAACATAGCTTAGAATTCAAGCTCATAATTAAAATTTAAAAAAAAAAAAAAAAAAAAAAAGAAGAAGAAGGAGGTCATGTTTTGATTATATATATATATTAACATTGCATAATTTTCAAAAAAAATTTAAATTAATGCTTAAATTAGTCAATTCATACCTATAAAATTTGTATTTGTCTAATTAAGAGTCTTTTTTTTTTTTTCAATAATTGTCTTCTTAAGAATATTTGTTGAATTTGGGAAAGGCAGAGTTTTTGGCTAAAGTAAAATGATAGAAACTTAAATATCAACACAATATCACAAACAAATTAAACACTCATAGCAAAGAAAAACAAAGTGGAGAGGAGAAAAAAAAACCTTAAATTTCATTGATGCTAGATCATGATCTGCATAACTTACAAAGTTAAAAAGATTATACAAAAATAATTTTCTTTTTCTTTTTCTTTTTCTTCTTCATTTTTCGTGTCTCTCGTTCTCTCACTTTCTTCCTGCATAACAGCCACCATTTTATAGGGAGAAATGGTATTTTAGTCAACAACTAACACTTACCTAATTAAAATTTCCTACCATACTTCATTTTCTTAAAATAAGGATATTCATTCCTTTTTAAGGAAAATAAATATTATTGCAGAAATATCTTCTGCAAAATCTCAATCTCCAACACTCCTCCTTGAGATTTTGCTGGAGATTTTTTTTGCAATCTTGTAACATCTCTTTCCAGGCCTTCACGTCATTTTGCAACCATTTTTAAAAGATTCAAGCTTTCATCTTGGAACACCAATATCATCATCATTTTTTTTTTTTTACAAAGAAAAAAAACCTCCTTGATTGCAACTCTCCTCCATTAGAGTGTATATAATTCTTCAAATCCTTCAAGCAAATGGCTGATCATGATCCTTCAACCAATTTCATCAATTTTAGTAGTTTTTTGACATTCAAAGTCCCTCAAACAACATTTCAGTTTATGGACTTGATGATCCTCTCAAATTTTCATCAAATTTTAGTTTAAAGACTCGATGGTCTTCATCATATTTTCAGTTTAAAGACATGAAGGTCTCCATGAAATTTTCAGTTTTAAAACATGATGGTCTCCATGAAATTTTCAATTTTAAAACTTGAAGGTCTCCATTAAATTTTCAGTTTAAAGACTTGCTAATGTCCCTTTTCCATAAACATTTCAGTTTAAGGACATGTTGGTCCCTTCAAAGATTAAGTTTTTGACAACTCAAGAAAACATGGCCACTTTCTTTTTTCTGGAGAAAAACAGAGCACAATCAAAAAATGATTTTTTTTTAAACATAAATAGGCCCCTCAAAGATCATTGGAGCTCTGATACCACTGTTGGATTTGGGAAATGAAGAGTTTTTGGCTAAAGTAAAATGATAGAAACTTAAATATCAACACAACATCACAAACATAGTAAATAATTAAAAATGAAAATCTTGTAGACTTAATATAGAAATGGGCTCTCAAATCTTAATGGCTAGCTTTTAAGGTTGGTTCTCCCAAACCTATACTAAAATTCTATATGGTATCAGAGCGGCAATCAATTATGAACCAGAAGTATGGATGAGCTAATATATCCAGGTGGACCCGTGAGCTTAAAAAAAAAAAAAAACTGACTCACTAGGGCCACCATCTGCTTGTCAAGTGACAATTGGACTTAAAAAAAAAGAAACAGAATATCAAATTGCCACTTGAAAGGGGAGTGTTAGAATGTGTGGAAATCTCACATTAATTAAAAATGAAAATCTTGTAGATTTAATATAAAAATGGACTCTCTAACCTTAATGGCTATCTTTTAAGGTTGGTTCTCCCAAACCTATACTAAAATTCTACAATATTGATTAACGAGACAACAACTAAAATTTTGATTTTCACACAAAATGTTGACTGTAACATACAATTTTTTTAAAAAAATTATTAATTCTTATAAAACTTATCAACTACTTCAATTCAATTGATTTTTTTTTCAATTAATGTCATAGTGTAATAACAAAAGTGAAGCTATCTATTTCAACTTAAAAATTTAAAATTAAATATCGATTATAATTATTTTATTTATTAATAATAATAAAATATACTATTTTTTAAATTAGTTGTTTTAAAAAAAATAGTTTAATTAAGATAGGTAATTTATTTCACATCCTTACTATAGAATATTATATTATTCATGGCATTTATAAATATATAAAGTGAATATTTTAATTTTTTCTTTTGGTGCATCAAAATTTAGTGGGTGTTTAGATAATTTGTTTTTACTCCCAACAGCTTGATAAAAAATAAAATAACATATAAGAGACTCGAATATAAGATCTCTCACTTTTCACACTCTTAAAAAATATGAGAAGACCAATCAGACTACACATGATTAACATAAATTGTATTATATTTATAAAAAATTATTATTAATAAAAAATTATATCTCTAATTAATTTTTATATAACTATAATAATAATAATAATAATAAAGAATTTGAAATATTATAAATAATATTTATAAAAATTATTATGTTCATATTTAAAAGAAAAAATAATGGTATAATAAAATAATTAATTATAATTTTTTAACTTATAATTTTATTATTCTTACAATTTATATGACACAGAAAAAAAAAAAAAAAAAAAAAAACCCTAAGATACTCACTTAATAAGAAAAATCAAATTTTAATTGATGTGTTTTTTGAGATTGGATAAAAGAACCTGATTACATGTATAATTGTATATGAAGACAAGAGCTTTAAATACTTTTGATTGTAGCTGTAAAATAAATATTGAAGATATTTTTTTAAGAGCCTCTATAGAATATATTCACAAAAGGTAAATTTATTTCTATGGAAAAAACCCCATTATATCACCTGACAAAAAAATATAAAATTTCATTATTCATATTAATAATTCATAAAGATTTGATTTGGCAATTTTTAATGTAAACATACATTAAAAGCAAAGTTTATTTATTTTGTAAAATTCCTTAATTTCAATAAAAATATGAGAGAAAGAGAGAGAAATTTAATGTTATGCATAAGAAGTAACACGAAATATTACTTAACCAACAATAATATATATATATATATATATATATATATTAATAAACTTTTAATAGTATTTTTTTTTTAAAAAAAATTTACTGAAATTTGAAATGATTTGATATATGATGGATAGGAACTGTGTAAAAAACAAATTCAGATATGCAATGTACATTTATTATTAATTTTTATGAATAGAATGAAGATAAATATAAGAAAGTGTTAAGAATACAAACACACACAATATAAATTAATATATTGGACACCATTATAATTAAAATGATTAAAATTAACCAATTAGATGATAGATTCTCACCATATATTAATCATTTATATTATTCATTATCAATCAACGTGGAATTACTCTTAACATTTATAGTAAAAATTAAATTGAATCGAACTGAAAAATTTTAGTTTGATTCGATTCGATTGGTCGGTTTGGATTGGTTTTATTATTTTTTTTTGCTATTTCTCTTTTTTTTTT
>CATKHJ010096036.1:0-36026 GCA_949750685.1 Vernicia montana | reverse complement strand
TCTCTATATATATATATATATATATATATATATATATATATATATATATATATATATATATATATATATATATATATATATATAGTCTCATTTAAAGTTGTATTTTTCAAAAACTTTTCTTAATAAAATTTTTTATATTATTTTTAAAATTATTTTTTCAGATAAATTGATACTTTTTATAAAAGCAGATTTAAAAAAATAATTTATAAAAAATAATAAAATTAATTAATTAAATAATTAAATAAAAAAATTTTAAAAATAATTTTTTAACTCTAACAGCAATCTCAAACGCACCCATAGAATTAATGAAGTTATTTTTAAAATTATGAAATTTTGAGTTTGGAATATATTAAAATAAATATATAAATAAAATAATAGAAGAAAAATTGTCTTATTTATGAATTTTATGATACCACACAAAATTAGCACTAGAGCTTGAGCTCAATTATGGCCATTAAACTATATGGAGCTAAATTGTCCTAAATACCCACTAATAAATAATTATTAGATTAAGTTTTATTTAGTGTGGTTATTTAAAATATGGCATTATATTTTTAAGGGTATTGTATTAAAAATATTAATTCAAAATTATTTTCATGATAAATTTAATGTGTTGGATCATAAAAGCTAAAGAATAACTAAATATAAATTTTAAAAAAAAGCATGTATTTATTTTATTTTATTTTGGCAATTGATTATGAATTCTAATTAAATTGTTTTTAACTCATAGATAATTATTGAGTGATTGATTACTTGTTTCATAGTAAAAATTATAGATTTAAATTTTGATATTTTTCTTTTCCATCAATTAAAAAAAAAATTGAAAATCTTTTAATACAAATTAAATGGGAAAAGAAAAATAATATATTTAAATCTTCCATTTTATACAGTTTTTGGCTTTTTGCAATGATATAAGAAGAGAGTAATTTATTTTGGTTGACCAAAATGAAATTAGTAATTATTATTTTTAATCATTGTTTTTAACAACTCTAAAGATTTCAAAATTAAACCCTTTCAAGATGTCATACTAAGAAATTAAGGATATAAATAAAAAGAAATGAAATTTAAATGTTGAATAATTGGTGAGTGATCATTATTAATTAATTTTTATTTAAATAAATTACATATATTTTTTACAATTATAATTGATATTGCAATTATTTAATTATATTTTATAATTAAGTTGGTTGGTGGTAAAATTGACTAAATATTATTGAAAATGAAACTTATGTCATGGTCAATTGTTAATTTGAGTATACGTTCATGATAATTATCAAATTAATTAATTGTTTGTCACTTTGCTTAAACTTGTTCATTAAACACATTTTCAACAATTAGGTATACTTTTGGCAGCTATTGAATAAACAGGTAATTAACTATATATACGTTTAATCTCCCAAATAATTCTTTTTTTATTTTTTATTTTTTATTTTTTTTTTTTTATTTGGCACCAACTGAAAGCTGAACTCGAGACCTAACAACTCTGGATATAACTACAGTATCACTTGATGAAAAACTGAATGGTCAAATAATACACTTTTTCATATTATTTTTTTTAATAGGTTGGTAATAAAGTGTTAAAATAGGTTGATAATGAAGTTTTGTTGGATAGCATTATACCTATACCGAATGGAGATGAAATATAGTAGTTACTAATAATAATATATCATGAATAATCCAAAGATTGGGAATTTAAATTATTTAGAATTTGATAAACTATTTATTTGTTATAATTTCATTTATGAAACTATTAAATACCGATTACACTAAATAATCTCTATATATATGTGTGTGATTGACACAATATTTTTATAAAAATAAAAATATGATATCATCTATATATTAATAAACTTATTATATCAAACACATTTAAAAATTTCATTATAAGTTATAACCCATCACGATTTTAAAGTGAGATCCTTATTTCAGAGTTCTTATATTATGGACTCAGGTCCACCTTGCACTATGAATTTGGGTTCAAAACTCAGCGTTTCATTAAACTTAAAAAAACATGCTGCATTTTTTTTTAATTTTTTTAATTAAAATATAACATTTCAAAATCGTTCATCCACTGTTCATCGTCTTCTTCGCACAACTGATTCCTTCAAATCTTAGTCTTTTCTACTCATCATCATCTTCTTTTTATTCTTCTATTAGTGTTAGGTCTTGCAAACGTTATGCTACTCTTCCTTTGTCTAAATCTTTTGCTTTCAGTTCTTTTTTGTATCTATTTCTCACTTGTTGATCAATCCAATATGATATTATTGGAAATTGTCTTTTAATCAATTCACTTGCTTTGAATTATATTCGATCGAAATAATAGAATTAGTTGTTGATTAATAAAAAAATAAAATAGATAATTTAGTATTGTTTTATAATCATGAATCTGGCAATAAAAAATAATGAATCCGCATGTGATACATGATGAATTTAAACTTTATAACTAATGAACATGATAATTATATGTGATAGTATAAAAGATAATGAATCTGCATGTAATATATGATGAATCTAAATTTTATATCTTATGAACTTGATAGTTATATGTGATAAATCTAAACTCTAAATATAATGAATCTCATAATTATATGTGAAATATTAAATAATGAAAATTTTAAATATGAGGAATGAATGAAATTAAATGATAGAATAATTAAATCATGAATCTGCATGTAATATATGATGAATCTCAACTTTATATTTAATAAATCTAATAGTTATATGTGATGAATCTAAACTTTAAATCTAATGAACATCATAATTATATGTAAAATATTAAATAATAAAAATTTTAAATATGAGAAATGAATGAAATTAAATTATAAAATAATTAAATCATGAATCTGACAATATAAAAGATAATGAATCTGCATGTGATATATGATGAATCTGAACTTTATATTTAATGAACCTGATAGTTATATGTGATGAACCTAAATTTTAAATTATCAGATTCATTAGATTAACCTGATAATTTAAAATTTAAAATTTAATATTAAATAATAAAAATATCAAGCAATCGAACTCCAAAATAAAAAAAATAAAACTCAAAATCTTCACATAAATAGTATAAAAACTCAAAAAAAAAATGAATATTATAAAAGAAATATGAAGAAGAATAAGACATAAACAGTCTCAATAAAAAAAAAAAAATAAATAAAGCAATTTCGAAAAAGAAGAAGAAGAAGAAAAATCGAGTTTCGCTATTTTGAAAAAAGAAGAGATCCAACATTTAGCAGAAGAAGAAGATTGAGCTATTTTTAAAATAAAACAGCGTGATTTTTTTTAAAAAATAAAACGGTATGTTTTGAACTCAAGTTCATAATGCAAGGTGGACTTGAGTCTATAATATAAATTGCCCTTATTTCATAGAATTTTTTTTTTTTCCTTAGATGGAGCCATAAAATATAAATATGAAATAAGATTTTTTTTTCCTCCAAGAATCTAGCATACCCATGGCTCGACTTATGACTCAAACTCGAGAATTTTAGTTAAACTAAAATAATATCTCACCAATTGATTTACGCTCTCTTAAATAATATGCAATAAGATTTAAATTGTGATTTAAAATTTAAATTTTTAAATCATTTATCATTAAATTAAAGATGGATGCTAGCGACAGTCTCTTTTCCAACACTCGTTCAAAAACTCACTTTCTAATTAACATGATGATTAAAAAAAAAAAAAAAAAAAAAAAGACACCAAATCTCACACCTAACTATTTATATAAATAGATATATAAATAAACTATATAAAGGTATGATGTGGTGGTTTATGCATGGTTCACTTCTTTTAAAAACCTACTTCACCAAGCAATCAAAATGACACTCTAGCAAGTATTCTTTACTTAATTTAATTATAATAATAATTCACATAATTAAGCTTTCACTTTTCTAAAAGCTATCATTCATAACCTAAACAAGAATTCACAAAATTTATATATAGTTTAAGTATATAATTAAAAAAGAAAATACATATATATTAATTAGAGGACTTATAATAATAATAATATTCTGAATCGGATCCATCACATGCCAATTTTTCATTTTGCCTTGCTTAAAAAATTAAATAAAAGATTGAACTTTGGCTTAAGAGAGCTTTTTGAGTTTCATTTCATGAATAGAAACTTTTGGTGGTCCTCTTCTAGCTAGTTGATAGAATTTTTATAGTTCCATCATATAATTCAAAAACAATGGGTCACTGTTGACAGGCATAACTAGTGGTCCATGCACCCATGAAATAAAAAACAAATAATGAAGAGGGATAAAGGCAAATTATATTTAATTACAAGCTAAAATATTGCAATAGAAAAATGATTAGGGAAAATAAATTACTGATTTAATGCTAAAACTTTGCAATAAAACAGTGAGAATAACCAATGGTAATTATCACAGTCTAAGATTTCAATATAAAAAAAAAAAATGTGTATATTCATGGTTGTGGTTGATTGCATGGATAGAATAAGACAAAACAAAACAAAATAAGACTGGATAAATATTTATCGTGTCTTACATTTAATGTAATTGGGATTGGACTAAAATAACAGTTGTTGCTAAAAAGTAATGCCCATTACTATACATTCAGGTAACGCTCGTGAAAGATTAATAATGCCTGTTATTATTTGAGTCAAAAGGACTAGACAAATGAGTCATTTATAAAATGAGAGAACTAAAAAAAAAAAAGAGTAAGACAAAATAAAATATGATTTTTGTCCAATTCTGTTCGTATATAAAAATGCTCCAAATGCTAGATAAGTTAAATTTATCTAGTTCTGTCCAGTCCTACCATACGAAACAAACGCATCCATAATATCTTAAGTTTTAGCATAAGTATTATTGATACTTACCTATTAATTGAGATTAAAATTCTCTTTTCGAGCAAGTTGAATAATATATTTCTTGTACTTAATCTATATATTTAAAAAATTATCTGTAAAACATTGATTTCAAATCCAACCTTAATCAATAAATATCAAATTAACTCTTAAAATTAATAAAGTCATTTTCAATATACGTGATCCAAATAGTTTTTGTAAGAGTGTGATTTAATATGTTTATTTTCTATTTTAGAAATTTTGTTTTGTTATTAAATTATGTTAATTTGATTTCAATTTTCAATTTTATAGTGCTAAAAACCATTTGAATATTCATCATTCTAACTAAACAAAAAATCTAAGATATCCAAAATTGAAAATGAAAATACAAAGAAAAAAAAAATACAAAATCATGAGGCATTGTAAGTATCAAGTCATGAAGAGAGAAAAAAAAAAAAAAAAGTTGCATATAATTCAAAACCTAGTAGGCCAGTAATGATCTAAAAATTTATTAAAAAAAAAAAAATAGTGGTCCACTAAAAAAGGAAAAAAATAAAAAAAAAATAAAAGAAAGGGGGAAAAGGTATTAAGATTTAATGATAAAAACTGATTTAAGTGGCTAAAAAGATTTTGAAGAAGCTGTTAGATAACCTACTTTTGATCTCTCTCTCTCTCTCTCTATATATATGCATGCGTACATTGATGTGAGTGCATACAATTGAGTGTTTGTGTCCACATGCAATTTTGTTTTTTTTTTTTAAAATTATTATTCAACTTTTATTTTAAAATTTCTAATTCAACTTCAAATTTTTTTATTTTAAAAATGACTCTAGTATATCTAAAAAAAAAAAAAAAAAACCGTATATTAACTAGTGAGAGTTTATTCTAACTTAATCAGAAATCTCGAGTTCGAGTAATGAACATGCAACTGCTTTAAAAATATATATGTAATTCTTTATGTTTTTCTATTTTCTTCAATCACATTTTTTTTAAATAATCTTTTAAATATTGTTGCATAAAGTAATTTATGGTTGTTATTTAAAGTTTAACATGTTAACATAATTGTTTGAACATTTATTAGAAGAAATAAATATGGTAAAATATTAATTAGATACTCTTAGGGTAAAAATTGTTGTCCTCACAACATTATTCTATGCAACTTCAAAAAATTTTAAGACTCTGAGATTTCGAATTTAAGTTATAGTGAAAATTAAATTTTTCAAAAAAAAATCCAGAGAAAATGACGTATTTAAATAAAATTGCCAAATAAATACCCCACCACACAACTTTCTCAAAAAGCAATGAAAAGAAATTCTTGATATGATCCTATCCAAATCCAACATTTTTAGTTTCTTTCTAGTTGAGATTCTCTATCCATTTTGGCTATGCAATATTGCAATGATGGTTTCTATCCCATTTAGGCTTTCTTCTGCACTTTGCTCATCATCTTTCAGCCTGTTCATGTTTCACATGTTTGCAGTAACTATTTGACAGTCTCTTCCAAGTACTTTGTGACAAGGCAATGCCTTGCTGTTATTTTGATAAACACAATGATTAAAATCGTGTTTTAAAATCTAATGATTATTGATTTAAAATTATAACTGAAATGCTAAAAATTAAAATTTTTAACTATTAACATTTGATTGTGCAGTCAATGCAATGTGAGACTATGCCAAGTTGTGAAAGATAACATCCTCTTTCTGTTTCTCTCTCTCACTCTCTCTAGAATGAGCTTCATATACTACCAAGTAATACTGATACCTCTCTTTCAGGCTTTGTCTGGACTAATAATTGCTGACAGAATGAAAAATCAGAACAAACTATGAGAAATGAGAATGATGACACTTGTGAAAAAAGGGCAAAAGAGAGAGGGAATTTGGCAGCTATCTATTTGGACCATTTGGATGTTTACAGGGCAACAACATCTCTTCCCCTCAACCTCCTAACAGAACAATAGGCCTTCAATACCAAGTCATGAGAGGTGCAATAATGACAATGTGACAATTAACATAAAATTCATTGAAAAAAGGAAAATCTTTTAATAAATAATAATAAAAAAGTTGCATGTTATTAATGAATTATGAAATACAAATTCCTTTTTTTTTTTCTTTTTATTTTTTATTTTTTATCCCTTTATAACTTGCAAATTCTATCATGATATAAGAAATCACATCATAAAAAATTAAAAAGAATAAAAAAAGCATTGAATATTATTTTGACCAATTATTATCTAATGCATGCTCTTGATGAATTAATCAAGTATTTCCTTCAAACATGCAGACAATCTTGGAAATGTCAATCACTATATTCAAAGTAAGACATGCAGTTTGTTTGTTTTTGTTTTTGTTTTTGTTTTTTGAGCTTGAATCCTAATTTTTAAAAAAAAATAATACAATTTTGACAAAGTGAAAAGCGCACAATTTTTTCTCTATTTCTCATTTTTGTTACATAAGATATTCAAAAGAATCAGTTCAGTGTATGAATATGACAATGTGTAGTACAACATATACATCGACTGTAGGAAAAAAGCAAAAAAGAACATGTTTAATACCATAAGGATCATTGAAAAGGGTGTGCAAGCAATTAATAAAGAAAATTTCTAGAAATGTAAAACTGATCTTACCAATTCATTTAAATTCCAATTGCATCAAGAAGTTGGGAATGTTGAGAGACTGAAACCAGTGAGTTAGCAACAATAGCACCACTAGCTGCAACTGCAGGGACACCAATGCCTGGAAAAGTTGAATCCCCACAGCAATAAAGCTGTGATATGGGAGTTGAATGTCCAGGAAAAGTATCTTTTCCTGCTTGTATAGCCGGCCCATAAGTTCCTCTATTTCTCCGAAGAAATCTTCGATGTGTCAATGGAGTTCCGACCAACTTCACCTCACACTTCTCACGACTGAAGCCTGGACCAAGAGCACGCTCAACTGCCTTCCACATTACCTGTCTTACAGAAAGTCTGTAAGAAATATATACTAAACAAATGATTCATATACGGTTCATTGCCTCACTAAAATTCACATAAAATAAGATTGCCAGAAACATAAGAAGAGCTAGTAACTAGCCTCTAACAAAAAAATGTCTATTTTTTTTTTTTTTTATCTTCCAAGCTTTAATGACTCAACTTATTATTCTACAAAACCATTTAGACAAGTCAAACTCGTGCATACCTCTGAACGTTCAGCTTTGAGTTGTTTGTACTCTGCACTTCTACGGTCAAGTCCTTCCCACAATTCAAATGGTTCGGTTCCTGGTGTATATGCATGTAACACATGTTTCCCAGGGGGTGCCAAATCTGGACTAAGTACACTAGGTACAGATATTAAAACAACATTCTGATCTGCATCAACTCCTCTATCCCAGTCATTCACAACTATATGATGAATCCCTAGGTCCTCACGTATGCCCTGGTTAGTGAAAACGTTAGACTATGATTAGATATGGGAACAAACAGTAATGCTAATACTACAAATTTATAGAAATGACAACATGAAATTTTCTTATACTTGGATATCCAGAATTTAAAGGAAAAATTGTATTTATTACTTCATCAATTAGGAAATTTTAAGTCTTAATATATTTCAAATCATCTGACTAAAAGCTTACATTCTTGTCAAAAGAGTTGGATCAAAATGCGTGAAAACAACAATAAGCATTTATATTGATTTTGAGTTGAACCATCAAGGATGGATAAATTTTAATTGGAAGTTTCCATAGCACTGAGCAAAATGGAGCAGATTGTGATTCTAAAATGTTTTATGAACAGTTAACAGTGCATGTCAGTGACATCTGAAAAAAAAAAAATTTTGAGACAGATGTTGGACTGGCCAGCCTCAATGCCCCTATTAGACGCAAGGCGAGAAGAATATCATCACCAGCTCTATCATCTGATACCAACTAAAATCTCCGTGTTTCAGGGAAATTATTGCTAGTATTATTACTAATTCACTATAATTACATAAAGTGAACCCAGACAATAACATCTGCATCAATGAAAAGAAAAAGATACAGATAGGCCTTGAGAAGACGAGAAGACCAAAAGAACAGTAATTGATCTCGTTAGAAATCTATAATAGACTATGATTCAAAGGGAAATATGCAACACCCAAAACAGTCTATTTAGTGTGAAAACAAATACTTGTTTTGCCATGTTGACTTTGTACACAATAAAATTGCATAAATGTGGAGAATTTATATGTGTCAAGAAGCAATTATCTCTGAATTTGGAAAAGGGAAAATATCGCCGTATCTAAATGTACATTATTACTAAGCATACTTACCTCTGCATCAAAGCCCAAATGAAGATGCATGAATGATTCACACTGTGGTGTTCTGTTAATCCTGTCTGTATACGACTTTGGAAGAACTTCTTGGGGTAACAGATTTAAAGTATCCCACATAGATGCATTACTTATGACAGCTTTTCTAGCACGTATAAACTGCAACACAGAAGATTTTTCCTTGAGCATGGAAAAATCAATACCATAGTTTCCCAGTTATCATTCATCACTTACAGAATCAAACCTACTACTCACTTGACCACTTCTCAGCTTGACTCCAATTGCCCTATTGTTTTCAACAACAATCTTTTCGACATGACTTCTTAAAGAAAGCCGCCCACCAAACTTCTGCAATCCTCGGACAAGAGCATCAACAACAGCCCCACTTCCATGAAGAGGGTATTCAAGAGAGCATCCTGGCTTATACCATTCTGCAAACATGTAAATCTGAAAGAAATAGAAGAAGGAGAAGAAATCAATAAATCAGATTCACTTGCAGAAATACATTTCTACAAACATATCAACTTCAAAAATTTTCTTAAATTCCACATTCCCAATACAGATCCTATTATATAATGCTACAATCACATTCCTATCATGTCCATATCTGATGTGCTGATCCATCTTAGATAACAGCTAAAATTCAAGAGAAGAAAAGCTAGCAATGACATGGTATGTATTCAATGTGATCTCAAATAGTGTAATGCCCTATGGTAATTATTTTAAATAAAAAATTTTCAAAAAACTCATGCAAGATTCATGTGTCAGTCAATATATAATTATAACTAATGGGTGCACAACCAGTTGTTTTGGTTATTTGTCCAAATCAGTTTAATCATATAATAAAAGAAGCTGTGCTAACAAATAATAATGTTTGTTACTCATAAAATGTTTAGGGGAAAAATAACTCATAGTTACCATCTCTGCTGAGAGTATACCATTTGATTTCACCCCTGCAAGAAGGAAGGCCAAAAGGTCTACCCAGTTCCGTATAAAAGGATCTTTCAGCTCCAATGAATCAACAATTTCAGAAAAGGGTCTTAAAAGCTTTGTAGCACCAAAAGCTCCCTGAGGTCCCATCTGAACAAAAGATTGAAGCAAGGAAGGGGCATATCTAGCTGCAGCAGTAGAGAGAACACCTAGATCACCTCGGATAGATAAAGGAGGCAGAGACATTGCAACTGAAGACAGTGGAAGTATTGCATCCTGCGGCAGAATTTGCATTTTGAAATTGAAAGTATGAAGCAATAAGGAATAATTACTAAAATAAGAAAATGTTAATCAATTTTGAACTTTCAAGTTATTTTCAAAATTGTATTTAAAGATTAAATTTAAAATGGCTAAGTAAGAACCTGGGAGCAAAAATCAAGAAACAGTTCTACCTTCAGCAGTTTTGCACAGTGGTGTTTTAAAAACACAAACTTATATTCTCTAGGGTGCAAGCCAAGCAATTTTTCCAGTTGCACCAAACAAAATTACTTGGAAACTAGTGACTTTCAGAAATAGCATTTTAGAAGTTTCTTATAGCATTTTAGAAGTTTCTTTCTTCAATTTTGTTTGACAAAAGAATTATATGGTCAATATGACAATATCCCCAGACAGAGAGAGGATGCAATGTTTTAATTATGATATGGATAGATCAATGGTGTTAAATTAGAGCTACTTACAAGAAGCTTTTTCCACTCTCGTACTGCATTGGGGCCTGCATACTTCTTAAGGTCCTAAAAGAAGAAGAAAAAATCCATGAGGGACAATTTTCTTCTATTCAAGAGCGCTTGATGCTATAGCCAATATGAAAAAAGCAGAGAAATGAAATGGGTGAAACACTATGAATATGCATAGATACTAAGCGACTGCTCACTGCATTTTCCTTATTACTGTTCATTATTGAAGTTTATTTATGTAACCTTAAATCTTCAATATTAAGAAAGCTGCATGGATACAAAGAACAGTATATACAACATCTGAAAGGACTAAAACCTGGACATATTAACAAAGGAAACCTACCTCGTAAAATTCTGTGGGGCCAATCCGTGACAAGAATTCACCTTCAGGTATATAGACCATCCAAGAATCATACTTGACACATGGAAGTGACTCTCCCAATGCATCTAAAACCTGAAAAATCATAAAAATATTCTCATTGTTAAATTGAACAGCAGATGATGTTGATGAAAGTATTTTTAAGAGTGAAACTGGCTGCAGCCCCATCCATGAAAAAGAAAATTTTCAGGAAAAACAATGATATAATCATTAGCTATATGATTAAATGGCAGTAGCACAGAATAGAAGCACCCATAGAACAGTATAATAGAATCAGCAAAACCAATAACTCCTTTGAAAACACACCCACATTAAGCTAAATTAAATGGCAGATGCAAATGGCATGACTTCTAGACCCATTCTTGACTAACAATATATAACCAAGCTAATAATGGAAAAATACAAATAAAAGATAGAAAGAAGAAAAATTTACCTGTGCAAGAGGATTTGCTAGAGGACCCCTTGATTGAAAACCAGAGAACAAGGATGGACCAGAATCAAACTTATAGTCCTTTATCTCAAAAGAGTGAGCAGCACCACCAGGAAGATCATGACTTTCTAATACAAGAACATCCTGCTGGTATCTAGCTAGAAGCCCAGCACAACATAGCCCACCAATACCACTCCCAATCACAACCACATCTGCCTCTGCCTTTCCTGCACTTCAATTCTAGCAAAACTTCAAAATTCCACCTTTTTTTTTTTTTTTTTTTTTTTGCCCTCAAAGTCAGAAGCATATAGTAATCAAAATAAAGTTGTGTAGAGAGAGAGAAGAGACCTGGGAAAGATTTCTTGTCCTTGACCAGAAGATTACCATTGGAGGAGGGTTCATTACCGTTGGAATTTCGCGCCACAACTGTTTTTCTGTTATTTGAGGATTTGAAACTAGAAAAGAGGGAATTGTATTGGCAAATAAAATTGGGGGACATAGAAAATGCCATTGCTACAAAAATAAACCCAAGAAAAGATAACTTTGGGTGATTTCTTGAAGTTGGATTTGCAGAGATGATGCAAAAAGAAGACAAGCGTTTTTCAGTTTTTGTAGTTTTAGAGCTATCCACGTCAATTGTTTTGGTTTGTTGTCCTCCAATCGTAACTTCTTGTGCATGACAAACAGATTTCCACATCTTTTTTTTCATAAATAGGTCCCTATCTGTAAAATTTTAATTTTAATATTTTCAGATTAATTTAAGTTTCAAAAAAAAAAAAAAAAAAAAAAAACAAATATCTTGCTTTAATTTTTTTTCAAATAAACATTAAATAATTAGCCCAGATTAAGAGAAAAATTAAAAGCTTGAGAAGGGAAGACCAATGACTGAGCATCCCAAAATCATGGATTCAAACAGAAAACCGTGTGGGGAGAATTACATTCAGAAAAAATCAGGTCCTAGAATTAAATCAACAAAAAAATTAATTAATTAACATCAAAGGTGCTAATAAAAGAAAATTAACGGCAAAAAAAGTGAGAAGATTGCACCAAAGTAATTTTCCATTAACACAACAAGCACAGCCATAAACAAAAGACCCAATTAGTTCCTAACCATCTTATAACATTAATCCACTCTTTTTAAGCACTCCCAGTCAAAACATTCACATACTGCTCCCAGTTCAGCCGGCCAAAGGTCTCCAGCCTTTTTTTTTTTTTTCTCTTCAATGAGAAACCGAATTATAGATATAGCCCTACAAAATACCAGGGGCTATAAACAAATTCTGACCAATCACGTATGCTAGACTGCTTAACAAGACATATATAAGAACCATGGCAAATCAAGTACCGCTTTTCTTTCGATATTTATATACAGTTTTAACCAAAGGGATCATCAACCTATTGAACTAGGATATCCCGATATGCAGTCGGTCAAAGGCAAGAATGAGGATATCAATGGCTCCTCTGTTGAGTAGAACACCACAAACGGGGCACCCCTGGCAAAATCTGTGGTCCTATATAAGATTATAATGAAGATATATTTTTTTTTCCTTTGTTTCTTCCTCCTATTCCGAGCCACTTCGACTAAGATCGGGATTTCTTCAACCCATCAAGTATTTAATTACACGAACTATCTGCATCATCAACGTCAACTTTCATTTTTCTTTTAGGTTTCCCAAAGACAACCCTTCTCTGCTGCTGAAACTTTGTTCACACCTGACCATCTGTTCAGTAAAAAGAGACAGCCACCAGCATACAGCAACTGCATGCTCCAAAATTTCATGGGACTAAGAATTTCACTGCAAAATAATGACCATTGTCAAAAAATGCTGAAGCAAGGAATAAGCTGAACATCCAGCAGCTTCAGCAAAAAGAAATGCAATGTCCAAACAACATATGGAGAAGATGTACTATATGGTCATCTATTAATAATATCACAATCAAAATGCACACCAACTTGTTTATGATCACATCCCAGATTCCCAGATACTCAAACTGAGGCACTGAGCTACACTTGACAAACGACAATCTAATAAAAATTCCCCCCCCCCCACCCCCCTCAAAAAAAAAAAAAAAAACCCAGGGAGAGAGAGAGAGAGAGAGAGAGAGAGAGAGAAATCCTTCTCCCTTCCACTCTTCTTTCACCAACTAGCTTCATTTACAATATAAATTAATATGAAGAAGAAAGTGAAATTACAAGGAACAGTGTCATTCATTCCTTAGCAATATGAATTTGAAATGAGGAAGCTGAATTTCAATCAAAATACTGTACAAAAAGAAACTACTAAAAAGAAGATAGAGGCTTACCTTTTCAAAAACTCTAAGAACCAGAACTTGACTTTTGAACCCAGACTTGCTTCTGTGAATCCAGTGAATAAACCTTCAACTGATTAGTTAAAAAGGAGACAGAGACATGACCATAGTGGTGAAATTTAGGATTCAAAATTCAAGTGTAAGCACCTCATGGGAACCATAACCAGAAGCACCACCTCTCTTTGAAGGCTTCCCCTCACCAGATAAGCCATCAGCATCCCTCACTGCATGTGTCGTTCCCCGACGACCAAAATTTTTATGCAACCCTGCATAAGATTAAGCACTCAATTTTTGGCACAGAAATCATAAGAATGATACATACATGTGCATCAGCAATGCAGATCCAATTCAATATCTAAAAATGAGTGGCTAAACAAACCATTATCTAAAGAAGAATGACTGCTACGTCCACTTCCAAGGGTTTTAACTTCTCCACTCCTTGAATTTGATGGGTCAACTTTTACATCTCCAAGATTTCCTAGGAGAATATAAGCAGAAGAAATATCAAAACTAATTGCTCCAATACAAAATATACTGTACCAGAACTTAGGGCAAAGTTGTTTCTTCTTTCCGACTATGTGTCAGTATTTTATTGCATATGCATGAATGGGTTCAAATATTTAGTTATTCAATTATTGAACATTTCAACTGGTCAATGAAATCTATGATGCACCAACCACCCATATTAAACAAAAAATTTCATGTTAAAATACAGTCTAAATATCACCAATTCAAAATCATTTACACTGAATAATGGTGTACCTTGAGAAGAATCTACACCTGACTGTGTAGATTGAGATGCAGATGATGACAAGGATTCGTCACTTGCATATGACCCATCTGATCGACGAAGAGGAGTCCATACAACACGATCAGGTCTATCCTTATTTCTCATGCGCTTTTCCAGCTTCTCACCAAAAAAACCATGCAAGTCATTACCAACAACCTTATCATCAGAAGCTCCATTTGTATCCTTCAAAACCAATTGCACATGCGGAGGACGGGGAGGACGTTTGTCCTTTTCTAAACTGGACATTTGCATTTGCTGCTCAGACTGAAGCCCAGAAGATTGATTTTGCCGTGAATCCTTGTTTAAAAGTATGCTTCTGATTACCCTGCCACTGGCCTCACGTCGCTGGTTCTGTTTGAGAGCAGAACCAGTCACATTTTTATCAAATGATGCTGCATTCTGCAGTGACATGCCACCAGACAACTACACAATTAATAAACATGACTAATATAATCATTTTTATCAAGAAAATAAGTAGGATGCATATAGTTAGTTTAATGAATACTACAAAGTAATTAGGATCTTATTCTGATGCCACTTGATCTGAATGGTAGCATAGTCAATTTGCAGAACACTTCTCCAACACAAAGTATTGAAAAAAAATAACAATACGCTAATTGCATTAGGATCTTTGATGAACTCTCCAGCCTCATATTCTGTTGAAATCTCAAATTACAAGCATATTTACCAGGTGGATTAGACTGTACTTTCCAGCAAAGAGAAAGCAAGTTAACTGTATTAGCATCCATGGTAATAATGGCAAAACTGGGTACTGAGACAGCAATGGCAAGTGGCAGCAGCAGCAGAGCCAAAAGCAACCCCAATGGTTAAAGCATCACAATGAATATGCATATGGCAGCAACAGTGGTTTCTAATGTCAAATGACAACAGTACAGTAACTTGGAGGCATAAAAGGAACTTTTTTTGCCTTCTAGAAGGGAGGATGGGAGCAGTGCCAGCAGATACAACAACAGTGGTCAATATGCAGTTGGCAGTGTTAGCAAAATTAATCCATACTATACCTTGGACAGAAACAACATACATAATATGCCTATAGGCAATATAAGCAACATTATTAACAGAGACAGACACAATAAAGCTGTCATATCTCAGTTCACCCACTTCTCTTGGCCTGCACTGGTGCACCCTCACTTCTGTTACCACATCTTTGTGAACCCTCCATCAGAACATTAAATTAAGTCTTCTTCATCCTCATAACACATAAACGTGCATAGTCTAAAAAGCCACTATAAAATGTAAAGAGGACTACAAGACTTACAGTTGAAATTTCCTTCTCTTTCCCTTTCAGAAGCAGGATTTTCCTTTTTCCAGCATCAGTAATTCCAGAAACTCCTGAAACAAAACCATTAGCAACAAATCATGCTTATCTCCAAAAGATTCTAGAGCCAACACCAGTGCATATAGTAAACAGAAATGGCGGAAAAACATACACATATATACATGGTAAAAAAAAAACTAAAAAATATTGACAGCAGATAATAAGAAATTTCATCTAAACTGATTGTGAGGGAAAAGGATTTAAGCAATTGGACGTTTGAGATTAACACTTAGTTTAGTCAGGCATGGTTGAGTTAATGCGTAAGAAAATCTATGCTGAAACATATATTCTGAAAAGAAAACATATGCATGTTTAAATATAAAAAATAATTTCCTACTTGATCCATCAATTGCAAGATTTTGCATGACATTAGAGTACACTGTATACGAGAATCTCAGACAAACATTGTGTAGCATCAATTATAGACGATACAAAATCTTTAAAATCTAGCTGTGGATTAATCATATCGTCACCAAGCTGAACAAAGCATCAGTACTTGATATTTACTTGGATTCATTAAAGTCTACACTTCATACAGAGATTTTGATCTAATCAAAGACGTGATAATAGGTCACAATTAAGTAACAATTTATCCTTGACAAACAAGATCTTGTTTCACTGAAACAACGATGCTAAAAGAATTTTCATCTTACCAACACATGCCAGCTTAGAAATGACTGAAGTGAAATGTGAGAGAGACCCGGGGGTGGGGGGGGGGGACAATAATGGTAATATACCATTAACTTATTTTGGAAGCAAATCCAATTAGTTCCAAGGAAATAAGATATTGTTTGTTCATACATGCAGTTGCACGCTCAACAGTACAACAAATAAATGTGTGCATAGCTGCAATTGAAATGCTCAACAGTACAACAAATAATGCAACATCATTGAACACCTTAAATTAGTTGTCATACCACTTTCATCTTCCAATACTTCTGGAACTGAAGAAACAGCTTTATCCGAAAGTTGCTGATCATCTCGCTTAGGAACCAAAATGTAGGCTGATTTGTCTTTTCCACCTGTGCCTTTTGCAGTATCCCTTAGAACATACTGCCCATCAGACAGGAAAAATTATTAACAATCTCCAAATATCTGATCAATTACTTTATAATAGTTATGGCTGCCTAGATTATCAAAAACTATAAATCGGTACTCCATTAAGCATGTGAGAATCAAGTGTGCGTAGTGCACCACTTCAATGAGTAACGAGTTTCATCAGAAGAAGAATCAACCTAAGAAACTCTACTCCAGCACATGCTTCACATTTATAGGTGTTTTTTGCCTGCCCAGTTGTTCTCTAACAAGAATCAGCAAATCTTTCACATACAATTTACAGTTTGGATCAACAAAGTAAATCCATAGGCCTCAGGTTGTGCCTAATGTTCAATTATTCAAATTCCAATTCTCTCTAAACTTCATTTTACTCTTCGTGAGTAAACATATGGTCACCCAACTTGAAAAGTAACTTTGAGGATGATTTTGTTCATTATCCACAACTAGAGTAAGATATGACAATCTCAATGCCTACCATTAAACAATGTCTTTAAATCACCAAGCCACAAAGTAGACTAAAGCTTAGATCTTTCAAATTTATTTAAAGCATAAATGTGATCCTGCTAACTTTCCTATTTCTCACTGTTAATGTTTCAAACTCAGTGATCCATATATTATTTAAGCACTCAATAGTACCCAAACTCCCACTTTTCATTTTGCATGTACAGGTGTAGTTTGTGATACCTTCCGCCTCAAGCATTGATCTCAGCAAGCCCATTTGTTGGAAAAGAAAAGAATCAATTAAATTAGCATCGACCAGGGGCGGGTTGTAAAGGTATATACAAACATTTACACATCAATGCATGTCTATGCATTTCCACAGAAAATATTGTAACAGACACAAAATATTAACATGGGTGTATTGGATTAAGAAAATTAAAGACTTTTACGGACTTAAAAAGTCAGGAGGTATTCACTAATAATTTTTAAAAACTCTATAAAAATCAAGAGATATTCAATAATGACTTTTAAATACTTGAAAAAAGTCTATAAAAATCAGGAGGTATTCAATTACAACTTTTATAAAGCCTATAAAAATTAACTGATATTCAAAAAGTAATTAACTTTTATAAATAATAGACTTTCGTATACTTTTATTGACTTTTTATGTATTATATGAATAAAAAATTTTCACAATTCTCTTTCACTTCTCCTCAAAATTTCAACGGATTTTTTTTTGAAGTCACATACAAAAAATAAAATAAAATATTTCACAACCTTCAAAAAAAAAAAAAACTAACACACAACATATAAAACCTATAGTTGCTAGGAATATGTTAACGGGTGGGTGCCTAAACACAATTAATTATTAATTAAATTAACTTTTACAAATAGTTTAAATATAAATATAATTTTTTAAAAAGTTTAAAATGTTCTCTTTTTTATCTTCTTTTAAATAGAATATATAATTTATATACATAAAAAATTATCATATAAATTTTAAATTAATTATTTAATTGACTAATCATATACAGTGTGTTTGTTTTTTTGGATTATTATTAATATGATTTTATTTTTTTATAGTTGCAATAAAAAATTTGTTTTATTGCAAATCTCACATCTTAATTTTTATTATTTGAATTTCTTAATGTCAATAATATTTTATGTAATATTAAGAAGTTAAAGTTAAATAACATAAAAATAAGAATTATTATAATATGATATAGAATCACATATTCAGATAATGCAATCAAGTAACAAATTTTCTAGTATTTATAGTTTTAAGTCATATTTAAGGGGTGAATATTTGGAATGATCATTCTGATGGAATTTTGTCTATTTTGCAAAGCAACAAAGTAGGTGTGAGCTATTCAATGAAAGTTTCTATGCATATAAGAGTTAATAGCAGCTGAGTGCTCTTATATTTTTCATGGTATTCCCCTTCCTTTGTAGCTTAAAAAAAAAACAATTTTATTAATTAGTTATTTAACAAATATTAGAAATCAATGAAAGTCTATTAATATCTATAAATGTCTATAAAAGTTTTTTAAAATAAAATTTTTAAAAGTCATTCATAATTTTGTAAACTCCACATAAGTCATTAAAAATCCACAAACTCTACAAAAGTCATTCACTTAAAAAAAAATCTATAAAAGTTTTAATTGAATACACCCTCCTAAGTTTTGAATTTTATACTACTATTTCCAGGCCCAATATAACACTAGAGCATGCAGATCACAACTTGAAGCATAACAATGAGTCCATGGCAAAAGCTACAAAAACAATAATGAATTATATCAGGCACAGCACCACAAATTAGCTAAAGAAGTATCACAAGAAACATGACTCCCAGTGTGCTCTTATGAACATAATATACTTTTAACCATGAATACCATTGTGGTTGAAACCCTCTTCTTTTCAGAACTTCGCTTGGATGAGGATGAACTAGGACTTCCGCTTGCACCAGCCCTTCTGCTGAGTTTCCCATTAGCCAATATTCTCTGCACCAAAAGGCATCACATTCTTAACTTATAAAGGAGTTTGAATAAGATAACAAAAGAATAAAGAAGTTACTTTAATGACAAAAAGCCATAAACTAAAGAAATGCATAACAAACAGATCAAGAATGACATTTGAGATGGGATGTAACTTCTAGATTTAACTTTTCACAATAACACTATATAACTCAAGGGAGTAATACACAGTGCACATAAGCATTTGCCTATGATTAATAGAATGGATAAATCTCTCCCTTGATAATGTACTGAATCACCTGTGTAACCACTGTAAGATCTAAAATGAAAATATCAATCCCAGTCCCAGATATTGCTAAGGGCATCATAAAATTTTGTAAGAGTATTACTTAGTTATCCATTAAGCACCAAGTACTATTGAGTTGAGTTTAGTAGGTGTCTCAAGTGTTTAGCTTCTTATGGAAAGTCGCAATTCTTGCCTAATACTAAAATGCATCAAACACAAATGTAATTGTTCTTGTTTTCTCTATAACCAGTAACAGAGTTTAGACACTTCATTGCAGAAATTGCCAGATGAATCCCTTGGTAGCTCCCATACATAAATTAACTAATGTAGTTCTGAAACCCACTGGTGCCCATTCATAATAATAGCACATAACACAAAAGACAATGATGCATAAATTTTCTTGACAAAATTTTGAGCCTTTCAGCCACATATAATCAAATCCAAACAATACCCGAGATCCACTCTTTGCAGCTCTTTTCTGACGAACAAAGTCCATTAAAGGTGTAACAATAGGAGCATCTTTTACAACACCTGTACATACATCATAGAAGAATATAAATTGAAGTGACATGAAAGATAACTAATATATACGAAGAATGATTTTCAATTCCATTTGTATTATCACACATTTTCCTTCTAATTAGAATATCTGTTCATAAAGCAGCATGTGTCAAGGACTTTCTGACTAACCAGCTCTTTCAGCTTCTCTTCGTTCCAATTGTATCTCTGCACTTGGAAGATTCTCAGCAGGCTTTGATATCAATTCAAGGAACTCCAGATATGCAGGATCTATATGTTCAACAAGAAATACTTGTATTTACAAACAGGAAAATGATGGCATATATAAGTTCACAAGCAACAAATCTCCAATTCCATAAAGAAGAATTTCCTTTAAAAAACAAAAACCTTTTGATATGGTGCCTTCGCGACCATCCTTCTTAGACCACTGCTTTGGAACACGCTGTGAAGGAGCATACTCAACAATAGCTCTAAACTGTGTGCCTGAAAAAAAAGGAATGATTAATTTGAAATTTCATATCTTGTATCAAAATTTTCAAGAACAAGGGAAAAAATAGAATTAAAATTGAGAAAAACAAAAACAGTCCATTGACTTCTTTACCCTATCCAAAATAAAACAGTGGTTTGAACAAAAACAAATTCATAGATATGATTTAAGTGCTTCGGAATTACCCTTCTCATTAACAAAGAGATGACCATTAAAGAACTCTGCAAACTCAACAACATCTTCTGGCTTTTTGAAGTCAATGTAGGCTTTAGAATAGGATTGATGCTTCTGGCTGCAATCATTTTGCAAAGCAATCATAAGAGAATGGTCGTCACCTCAAAAGTTATTATGAACATAAATACTAAATTATGAGCAACTGTCTTCATAAATTCTAAATTCTGCTATTATTATTCACAAACCATAATTTGAGTTACAAAACTTAATCACATAAACAAGGTGGTGAATTTGCCATAAGAACAAGTATCCCTTCACATAAAAACACATCATGGTAAATAAGTCTTTCAAACCATGTTTAGGGGAATCCAAAACTAAAATAAAAAACAGAAAGAATCAGAACCTAAATTTTCTTCTATTTAAAGTCAAAGACAGAAATTCTATATATATACACACTAAAAAGAGCAATGACTGTGATTTCAAATATAAAATTCCCTCCAAGTTTTTGTACGGTTAAAATCAGTATCTATAATTGCATTTCAAGTAGTTTAAAAACAGTAACCAACAAATTACATTAAAATTTAAAAAAAAAAAAATTGTTCATTCAATTTATTTCAAATAAGTCATATCTTCCATATAAGGTAGCAATAGCAATAATTAGAGATATCAAAACACCAAGCCAGAATCCAACTTCATAGTTAATTATAATTCACACTGGATGCCAACCACGTAGAAACAACACCAACAAGTATAAAGATAAAAGAGCCAGATATTAAATAATCCCCATTTCTTTTAGCTCAATTAATAACAAAATTAAAATTGCAGAAAAAAACAGTGCAATGCATGAAAAACATTTTTTTTTATATAGACCTCCCATTCTACCAATTCTTTTTCCATTTTTTCTTAAGATATCATGCAATAAACATACAAGAGAAAGAAAAAAAAGGAATTAGGGAACAACCCAAACACGAACAATCTTGTGCAAATTACTGTCCTTCAGTTAGCTAATTTAACATTATATCCCTTTAAGAATCTAACCCATCCCCTCATTTCACACTAAATTTAAATAAAACTATGGGTTGTTTCCCGAAATTTGGACAATATTTTCAACCACCCCCTCCAGCAACTATAAATCAAACATGCTGAAACCCTAATGCAAGTAATTTCAAACCAGCTTAGTGCTCTCAGCTACTAATCCACATGCATTCACAACTCTAAAGCCTCCACTTGTTTCAGCTTTGCATAACAACAAACTGATTTTAAATTTGAAGTTTATTAAACTTGAAACCCAATGAATCTTCCAGACATACATCAAGAATAATAGAAGAACTTTAAGCAAATCCACCTACAACAAGCTTAACAACAGGAAATATAAACCAAAAACCAATTATAAACTCACTCCAACACACTAAAACGGACCAAAATCATGGATAAAACCCTAAAAATGTAACAAATCGGGTAAAAAACAAAACAAACTTTCCCAAAAAAAAAACACAAAAACCCTAACCTGTTCTTGCCAGAACGGAACGATAACCAATTATAACGTCCAGCAAAGACAACGTCGATTTGCTCCATGAACGTGACCTGAGAAATCGACGGTGGCAAGTGGCGCACCACCACCTTCGTCTTCTCAGATTGACCTTTCATACCTTGAAAAACCTAAAATTCAAACAAACAAAAAGAGCAAACCCTAAAAATCCAAAAATCCCCAAATCGAAACTATATCTTCCTGTTCTTTTTTTTTTTCCAAATTGGTCTGAAAAGCTCGAAAATCTGTATAAGATTACATCTTCTTCATGAAGTAATAGCGTCGATCGAGAGCGATTTCGTGCCCTAAATATGGATTGGTGCCCCAATCGCCATGCATGAAAGTTTTTAAGAGAGAGAAAAGAAGAGCACAAAGAGAGAGAGAGAGAGAGAGAGAGAGAGTAAAACGAAGGGGATTAAGGAAATGTATTGTTTTGTATATATACATACGGTTGGTTAATGTATAAAAAGACGTATTTATGCGTAGGCAAATATATTATAATGTCTTAATTTTTGAAGATTATTATAAATTAAACATGTTTTAAATTAGAATATTATATTGCTCATAAAAAATTAAAATATTATAATTCTCAAAATTTCATTCATTTCTCTATGAAAAATAAAATAAACCAAATACAAAATTAAAAAAAAAAGTTTTTTTTTTAATGACCCATTATTAGAGGCATATAAATCACCAAACTTTAGTGATTATTACAATGTGATAAAAAAAAATTACCTACAGATACCTTAATTTTTAATTTGTTTCTATTAGAAGTCATTTAAGGGTTTTATGTCAAAATTTCATCGGAATAATTAATGTGACATGACATGTTACTCTCTATCATTTGACTTAGTACGCCACACTAAATGAAATTTAGTGATCACATTGTAAAAATATCAAACACTTTTCTTGTAACATGCTAGGTTTTTTAGTATAAGACATTTAAATCTATTTTTTGTTAAAAAAAAAAAACTCTAACATTATCAATCATGTCTAATTTAGTTAATCTCTTCATATTTTTTTTCCTAAAAATGTAGGGAGTATGAGTTTTAAATTCAAGTATTTGATCATCTATTGTTATAATGTGAATATTTGTTAATACGGTGAGAGTTAATTTGTGTGGACAATAATATATTTGCATGGATTTGGCATTAGGTTGAATGTCTAATAGGCTTAACCCTTTTAATGATTTTTAATATATATTTAAAAATTAATATAAAAATTGATTAGTATAATTTAATAAATAACAATAAAAAGTTAAATATTATGTCAAAAACTCATATAAAACCATAAAAAAATAATGGATATTGGAATCCAAACCAAAAATTAAAGTTGACATTTTAACGAAAATAAGTATTTTTTTTTTTGGCCCTTTTGATTTAAATATGAGATAAGTGTTTATAAAATTAAAATATTTGAATTTTTTTTTTATCCATCTCTTATTTATCGAATTGAGTATCCTTTTCTCTTAATATAAATGAAAATTGGAGATAAATTAAAGATATAAATGAATCAAACTATTTACAAAATGCTCCAAATTTTCTTATAAAATATTTAAATTAAAATCGAGATAAGTTCGAATTCAAGTAATTGTGTAACGAGTTCAATAGTAAATTGAAATCGAGATTAACCATTAAATTGAATTATAGAAAGAATTTCATAACAAACAACATGCCATGTTGAATTATTAATGAATTCATGACATTAACTAAAAAAAAACATTTATGAATTATTTTTTATTTAAAATTAATAAATTAAATTTAAATTATTTTCAATTAAACCTAAAAAGTTACATTTAAATTAAATCAAATTATTAACCATTAATCTATTGGGGGAATCTTAAATTTTAAGAGTCATTCATTTCGGATTGGATCAAAATTTGTTATTGTATCATCTCAGAAAAGAAAAAAAAAAAATTGGCATTATAGATAAAAATATATTATAAATTGAAAAATAAAAAATAGAGTAAAGTTGATGATTAATGGACCTATTAGCCCAAAAACTTTATAACTAGGAAACTAAAAGTCCAATTCCAAATTTAGCCTATCAAAGTTTCATGGGCCATACACTATGAAAATCTCCCAGTCTCAGGCTCTCAGCAGCCAGCCACCCACCATTTTGGAGCTGGGTCTGTGGCAAAAATGGAAGGTGGAGAAAGATATTCATGCACGCATCTGTGCCTTTCAAAAAAATGAAGTCTTTAAACCGATATTATCATGGCACCATCAATCTGACAACGACCACCCAAAAACTATTCCTACTCTATTCAATTAATTTCCCATTTCCAATTTTCATTTTCATTTTTTGACAAGGAAAAAAACAAAACAAAACAGGAAAGATCCAATATTTGGGTATAAATACAGCGAAGCAAAGGGTCTAAGAGTCCTCTTTGAGTAGGGCTTGGTCTTTGACATACACTCCTATACTCCTCCTCCATACAATAAAAGGGAGGAAATAAAGAAGCAGTCTTTAGCTCTTATACCTCTGACCCTCATCACCAAGTTCCCTTCTTTCTCTCTGCTTCCAGCCACATCCGGTAAGTCTATATCTATATGTTTCTTTATGTGGTTCTTTATATATTTATGTTTTGTTTACTGGGTTTTGTTCTGTTTCTTGTTTTATTTGTGTTTTGACTTTGGTACTTCATTTTTGTTTTTGCAGTAATCTTTGTGTGTGTGTGATGGGAGAGAGAATCCCACCAGGGAGTTACTTCCAGTACCCTCCCTCTGGAGCCCATCAAGCTTCTCCTACTCCTCATAGGTCCAGTTCTATCCCTTCAGATCGTGAAAGGTCAGTTTTGAAGCCCTTAAATTCTTTATACTTAATTATGGTGCTTATTTATGTATTTTTATTTGTTTAATTTTTTTGAATTGTTTGGTAACGTTTAATGGTTTTAGTCTTTGATTGGCTTTTGGTGTGATTGGTTTTAGGACTTTGATTTGTTGATACTTTGAATCATGGTATGATCTTTGAGTTTTGATGGGTTCATTTATTTGTTAGCTTCTTCAAATTTGCTATATTTTTTGGTGGGGATGTTAGCTTAATCTTTGTGCTTTGGGTTTCTGCTTTTCCAGTGTTCTTTTCCACTTCATTTGTGCTCATCTGTGGAAAGAAAGAAAGTGATTTGATGTCTATCTATTAGAGAAAGGGATGAAAATTGATTTTGGGGTTTTGATAGATACTGCGGAGGGACAGGAGTAGTAGGACTATTAGAAGAGACTTACTAGTTAATCCAATCTCAAAATTGAATGAATTCCAATAAACCCTTAAAAGGAATTCATTCGATTTTGAGATTGGAGTAACTAGTCTCTGGGTTTTGGTAGATACTGCAGAGAGACAGGAGTAGTAGGACTATTAGAAGAGACTAGTTACTCCAATCTCAAAATCGAATGAATTCCTTTTAAGGGTTTATTGTTTTGGGATATGCAAAATGCTGCATATAATTTATTGTCTTTTTGCAATTCATAGATAAGATGTGCTGTAAGTAGTTTTTGAGTTTTGGTGTTTATTCTCTTTAATAGTCACCCAGTCTGCAGGAGGTGGTTCCCTTGCTATTCACTATTACTGCAATAGTGCGTTTTACTGATAAAAGAAATAGTTTGTGTATCAGAAATTTCTGAGTTTGAAAATTTGGTCATAATGAAAAGTAAAGCAAAGTAGCAAACTCTATCTCTGTTTCACTCAAGAAGGTGAGCTTCAAGGGTAGAATCTCTTTTGCCTTGTGAGAAATTGTTGTACTTTTTGGAAAATTGCAAGAACAGTCATGTGTCCCGATTGTGCATTTGGAATTCTTTAATATATAGTTGATTCCTGGCACAAATTTTAGTTGTGCATAACTAAATACGACCTTGAAGCATGTCACTGCTTCCAAGGCCCAAAATGTTAAATTACAGCAAACGCGCAAAACTTTATCTTATTGTGAAATTGCTTGTATGCATGCTATTTTTGTTGTGCTTCATTTTCCTCATTTCTTCTATGATTTGACTATATAATCATGGCAGATACTTGGCTGAACTATTGGCGGAGAGGCAAAAGTTGGGACCTTTTATACAAGTTCTACCACAATGTAGCAGGCTTCTTAATCAAGGTAATTGAATCATAACCTATGCTTTGCTATACAATGTGGTTTATCTATGGATCAATATTGATAGCATCACAGATTTGTTGTCTGCTGTTATAGAACACTATTATGATAAGTGATGTTTGTGGTGTGTGCATGATACTAAAAGCACCATTTACACATTGGTTTTCCAATTCCAAAGAAGTTTGGTTCACATTTATGCAGTATTGTTTCATCTTGATGCTTGTACCAAATACATTCTCTCAAGTTGCCAGTGTTATTTTTCCATGTGTTTATTTTTGTCTGGTTGGAATACAAATACATATTTGAATGATGAAAAACAGTGGATCTGGGCAGAAATTTTGATAACTTTTATAGTCTCTGGGAAATAGATTACACATCACGTGCTGCCTTATAATAGTTAAACTTTATTAGGAATATATATGTTGCAATACTTTGCCAGAACTAACTTTTAGCCCTTCCTATCAGTTTCATAATTTGTTGCTTTTAACGTCTGTAATATCACTGCAGAAATCAGACGAGTATCAGGTTTCAATCAAGGTTTTGTAGATCATGAAAGATATGAGCATGAGAGTCCTTATAGGTCATTAGGTCAACAGCCAAATGGAAGACCAATGGATTTGGAAGCATGGCCTGGGATGCAAACAGAGGTAATGCAACTTTTAGTTTGATACCTGCTTTGAATGCTCTTGGTTCTCTTTATGATGGCGTTTTTAACTGCCATGTAATGATCTTGGTATTATAATGTTCGTTCTCTACTGTTGTTTGAGTACTGCTGCAGTATGTGCTACCTCTCTTGCCAATGTGCATCACTTTAGATTATAAATCTGAAGAAATGAAATTTATGGTGCAATCTTTCAGTAACATTTATGGTATGATTGTGGCTACATATAGTCTTATTGGTTGCAATTCCTCTTTTCTAAATAAAGATTCTTTACTCCATATTCCAACTATCATAAAAGGACAAAAACAGGATGGTACTTTAATCTTGTATGGCTAAGAGATGTACAATCAATAAGAGTTACATTATTTGGCTACTTGTTACATTTGTTCAATTTGTTGAATATTGTGTTTCATTGTTTCTCTGATGTATATGTTATTGTTAAAACTTCAGAACTTGTTTAAAATTAAGAGACTTTACAAGAAAATGCTATGAAGTTTTGGAAAGCAAATTCAATCTTCCTGTAATCTCCAAAATCTTTGCCTTTTGAGTTATCTGTTGATAACCATAGGATTGTTGTTCAGCCTTGCAAGAAAGTGTAACAAACAGAGAAGAGGAGCTAGCTCACTGTTTGGAAGTGCTAATTGGCACCCAATTAGAAGCTTTTTTTTTTTTTAATTATGTTCGAAATCTATTTCAACCAACCTCCTCCCTCCACCCTTGCAAAAAAAAAAAGCCCAAATGCAAATGCAAAAAAAAATAAACATAAAAGAAGACAAATAATTTTTTTTTTGTAATTTCCTAAACATTGGATTTTGAGTAATGAGTTTTCTACTGCTAACTTTGGAGAACATAGTCCATTATGAATTAGGAAGATTTAGATGAAACAAGAAGAATTAGAGTTAACTTATGGTTTGGAAGCAGTTGATCAACCCACTCCAACCAAACCCAAAAAAAAAAAAGAAAAAAGAAAAATTCAACTGTTTGTAAAGCCATCAGGTATATGTTTAGCTACTACTTTATCAGTATCTGTTAACAATATCAATTGAGAGATTAGAATTGCCTGAGTTGTGTCATGCATTAGGCAAATGGTGGATGGTTGGACCGTTTGTCTGATTGTCTGAGGATGTCTCCTATGGAAAGATCAGATCATTTATAGTGTTGAAGTCTGTTTGGAAGGAAAGAATGAAAGGATTTCTTGAAGTGATGAAATTAGTTTTGAGGATCATGTATGAGGGGGAAATGAGGTTATTTGATTCTTGAACTATTTTCTACAGTTGTACATTCATAAAATTTTGCATTGTCTTTCCTTTTGCATATTTTGTGCATGGTATGTTGGTGTACTTAACAACAATTTTCCTCTTCCCTACTCCCAAAAATGGAAAAGATAAATGTATTTGTTTAATATCTTGCTTTAGAGAATGTTCGTCTGTAACCTTGAACAAAATATCTTGAATGTTATTGATGACACATTTCTTTCTCCAGGAAAATGGACATCTTCAAAGAATGGCCTCATTTCAGGCTGCTTCAATGGGCTGGCCTGGGGTCCCAGGAATCCCAACCACACCGGTCGTGAAGAGAGTAATTAGACTTGATGTTCCTGTTGACAAATATCCCAATGTAAGTTAAGTTGTTTTGTTGTCTGTGAGGTTGAAAATCATTAACCATGTCTAACTCAAAAGGTTAGCAGTATAATTTTGTTGGCCGAATATTGGGACCACGTGGGAACTCCTTGAAAAGAGTTGAAGCCATGACAGAATGCAGGGTGTATATAAGAGGCAAGGGATCTGTAAAGGATTCTGTAAAGGTATCATTTGTTATCATATATATATCTATATAATTTTATAGTTTTAATTTGTTAAAGCAGCCTGCTTTTAGTTGCTTGTTTAAGTTGCCAGTGAATCAGCTAGAGCATTGATATCTTGTTACAATGAGTTGTCATTCCAAAACTGCTGCTTGATTGTATATAGCTTTTCTGTTTGATTAAGTTGTATCCAAATCAAACGGATAGCTTTATGTTTTTCATTAATATGTAAATAGTTACTTGTATCTTATTTTGTCTATTTTCCTTTACTCCAGTTTTCTAAAGTAAGACATGTTAAATTGTAGGTGTTGCCACAAATAGATCTTCCCCAACTTTATCTAATGGTGATGTGCATCTCCCTTTACGTATTTATATTCAAACTTCCAGTCTCTCATTTTTATAATTATGGAAGTTTTGATCACTGTATTAACATCTGCAATTGTTTTTATTGAAGTGTGCCATTAAAAAATTTCTTACATGTAGTTAGACATTAATATTGTTCCTGGTTGGTTAAAAAATTGTGAGTGACATGTTTAGCCTATCTAGCCCACATGTAAGAGGCTAAATTGGGTTGGGTTGTATACGTAGTCATTTCTCAAAGTATATCATAATGAGGACCTTCTGCTGAGTTTCTTTCTTCTTCCTGTTTTTTTTCCTCCCAAGTATTTAGGTGTTTAACAAATTGACCTTGATAATGTTGAAATATGTGGTGATCATGAAGTAGAGACAAGGATTAAGGTCATTATGCATGGACCATGTCAGGAAGCAAGAAACAGTAAAGGAAGAATATTTAAATGCCATTAGTGAAACTAGCTGTAAACAAATTGAAAAACAAAACCTGTTAGCTGAAGCTTATTGCAGATCATGGGAGATGTTCCTGTTTGTAGTGATTTATGTTCATTTTGTTTGTTTGCTCTAGGGGTGTAATCGAGCCGAGCTTTAACTTATTCAGGCTTGGCTCGATATTTTTTTTTCGAGCTCGAGCTCGAACTCGAGTTTTGGATCGAACTTGAAAATCATGTTCAAGATTGGCTCGTTTCGGCTTGAGATTAGCTCATTAATAAATTATAATTGAGTTAAACTCAAACTCGAGTTCAACTCGTTTTGAATTTATCAAAATACTCAACTTCCTAAATATTTATTTCTAAAAAATAACTATAACAAAAATACTTAAAACTAACATAAAAGTAAAATCATCCAATTAGTGAAAAAAAAATTCAATTATAAAATTGAGTATCACATGTATTATAAAAATATTAATTAATAAAAAAAATATTTTTAAAAATTATAATATTAGATTATATAATAAGGAAATATTAGATTATATTAATTAGGAGAATATATATTTTAGTCAAATTGAATTATTAAAAAGTTTATAGGAGTATTAAAATATATTTTTTTAAGTGTCAAAATTATTAAGTTAATAATAATAATAATAATCATCATCAAGTTGTTCATGAGCTTATTAATCAAGTTGTTCGCAAGTCTGTTTATGAACTTATAATCGAGCTGTTCACCAGCCTAATCGAGTCGAGCTTAACTTTGCTCAAACTCGACTCGTTTATTCATCGAGCTTTAAAGTAAGGCTCAAGCTTGGCTCGTTTATAAAACGAATCGAACGCGAACGAGCTTTTATCGAGCCGAATACCGAACCGCTCGCGAACGGCTTGGCTCATTTATACCCCTAGTTTGCTCATGTACATGTGTATTTAGGTATTTAATATTTCATTTAGGAGAATCAATTTTCTATATTCAAGGCCAGGAGATTTATGATGAATTGTGATGCTCTTTTCATGATTTTCCTTTTCAAGTTCATACATTGGAGTGTGGTCTAGTTTTATGGTAAATATATATGATCACAGTTCAGTATAATTATTTTTACACTTCCAGTCACTTTTTGATAACAATTGAAGGGGACAGTATTTAACAAGTTGATGCATCACGGATGGGAAATTCAATTAATACTTTTTAGGCAAAAAGATTAAACAAATGGGTAGAGGAAAAGAGCATATGGCCAACCCCAACTAGTTTTGAAAAAAGGCCAACAACTTATGCTTAACTTGACTCATAATATTATTGCAGTGAATGGCTCTTCAACCTTTATTTACAACTTATTCTCTCCAATAATTTATGGATGCAGTCATGTAACTTGCTAGACTTACTTGATGTGGAAAAACTTATGGCCAGGTGTGTCTTATGATAATATGCTGACAGAGTAAATATCACCCACAAAACAAATGCTTCTACATGGAATCGTCCTCTCTCCCCTCTCTCCATCTCATAAACTGTCACCAGTTCATCCACCACCTCCATCCTGTCATGACCAGGCAATCAAATTAGTCCTCCAACAAGGACCTTGATTACCATGCTTTTAGTTCACTTGGTTAATTCACCATCTCCAATGTCAAATCCTGTAGCACAATCAATATGGCCCCCTATGTGTCCTTGAATTAAGCTTTACCCTACACTAGATCCTGAACAATTTTTTTGTAAACTGTCTTCTCAACTTGATCCACTCTTTTTGACTGCTGTTTCTTCTGCCTACAGTTCCAAGTTTGTTATGCAGTTATTTCTCCTTGAAGCACTCAAAATAGTTCTTCAAGAACCAAGTAATGTTCTAAAATAATAGCTCCATCCACTCTGATCTGAGCATCAAAATGTTGATTTTGGTTTCTCTTCTTGTTTGTTTCATCTCGTCTCTGAATTCTAAGTGGTGTGGGTTTTCTTTGGTGGTGTAGAACTCTGTTGCTCATCAGTCACTTCTTTTTCAATAGTGTTTAGATGTTTGGCTGGTGGGTTTGATTGATGAGAGTGGGAATGACTAATCGGTTATTTGCTTTTATCATCTTGCCTGATGCACTAAACATGTCAATCAAGGAAAAAAAAAAAAAAGAGAAAAAGTTTCTAATCAACAATTTATTGGACACACTTCAGTTTAAGCAGAAACACAGTGAGAGCTGTTTTTTTTTTTCTTCCAAGTGTGGGAAAAACCCATCAAAATTACACTTTGATTCATTCCTGAAGGTCACTGATTTGAGTTTACCATAGGGTTTTCTCATCACGTTGTGACCTTTTCTTTTCTTTTCTTTTCTTTTTTCTATGATTCCATATGCTGTAGTTGTTTAATCCCCCCACCCCCAAAATGATTTGTGTGAGGTTTAATATGATGTAATTCAAAGTGCAACTCAATTAGGCAATTACTGGTGGGTTTTCAATATCTGAAAGTGTTTTTGCCGAACTTTACGACAACAGTAATCTCTGTTGGTGGTGGTATAGTGTTCAAGGGATGCCTTCACATTAGAGGATAGGGCTGGAAGGCCAAATCGAGCACAGTAAAACTCTTTAAGGTTTAATTGAAATTTTCAGTAAACATCACGGAACCATTTGGCCTCTGTTTTCTCCTTTTCAACATTTATTTTTAAAATAATTAGATTTTGCCATGATGGCTTTGCTCTCCTAGTAATTATCAGTTTCTGCAGTGTTCATTTATCTTCTTATATATCCATGATTTGTCAAAGTCTCATAATAACTTGTGATGCTTTCTTCAGGAAGAGAAACTAAAAGATAAACCTGGATATGAACACCTCAATGAGCCACTTCATGTGTTGGTAGAGGCTGAATTTCCAGAGGATATAATAAATGCCCGCTTGGATCATGCAGTAACAATTCTAGAAAGCCTCTTGAAGCCAGTGGTATTAAGATGAACATAAATAGTTTTTGCTTTTGATTGCTCTTTTAGTTTCTGCTGCTCCGTGCATCTTCTTTACTTGTACTTACTACACTGCTGTCTCTCTCTCTGAAGGATGAATCCTTGGATCACTATAAAAAGCAGCAATTAAGGGAATTGGCCATGATAAACGGTACATTGAGGGAGGAAAGCCCAAGTATGAGTCCAAGCATGAGCCCTAGCATGTCGCCCTTTAATACTGCAGGAATGAAACGGGCCAAGACAGGAAGATAACTCTATTATGTTGATGGATGATTTGTTAATTGCTGAATGACTGCAGTTGATTGATAGAAGTCCCCATTAGCTTCTTAGTGCCCTTCTATCTCTCCAACCTTGGGAGTACGCTTCACCCTTGGGAGCTGACTACTATTCAAGAAAGGCTAATTGAAATTCTGAATTTGGGGCATAATTGCTTGTGATCTCGGTTTGGTTATTTGCTTCACTAGTTTTGTTCTACATGGTTTAATAATTATCTGCAATATTTATTTGTTCTTGTATTATTTGTTCGAACATGAAATTAGTTATTTCATTGGTTACATCAACTTATGTCCTGTAATTTATTAATCTTTTCCTACTTCTACAACCTGTAACGACTTAATGCATTAGAAGATTCGTTGCGCTGATAAATCTGTTGGATGATAAAAGCATCTTTATAAATTCAAGCTTTAGACTGGTTGTGTTAGTGTTTTCATTCTCAAGCATTTCTTCATTTCTTGTTCTTATTGAGTTTTTCTGTAGCTGTGCAGCTAGTTTCTAATTGGTTGGGTTATGCAGATGTGCTCACTCTTTCCTGATTGTGGCTGTGGAAATGAAAATTACTGATGATATTGTTTTTCGCTCCTGGAGTCGAGTGATACTGCAGTTAATGTTTCTTTTTACATTTTATTAAGAACTTCCTCTGCAGGAACAAAAACAAAAGGCCAAATGGAGTGTTCAGTTTTAGTTAATTTGGTTTTGACAGGGGAATTGGACTTGCAATCTCATAATATTGAAGATGATTGTAATATCATTGAAGTCGGCTCAGATCACAATTGTCAGAAAGTACAGCCTATGTATGAAATAAAAGTGAATTTTTCTCCATACTTTTTTCTTGCTTTTCTTATCTTTTTTTTTTCTTTGAATTGTGCTCTTTCTTGCTTTGTTTCCTGTGGTTTCATCTTTTCTCTTATCTGGGATGAACAAGTGACATAAGTAAAATCTAGAACTTAGGCTTATATGGTCTAATGCTTTATTAAAGATTAAATATTATCAATAGCAAAATAATTTATCCTTGGAAGGTGTATTTACTTAAAATATATTACTCATAAAAAATCTAAGGAAAAAAAATCTGTTTAACAGATTAGCATGGCTGTTGGTATTGGTTCTCTTTCATTAACAGCTCCTCTTTTTTTTCTTTTTTACCCTTATCTTGCAGAACATGCTTTGATTCAAAGAAATCCTCAGAATTATAAGCACAAAGAATATGCTTTGACCATTCCGTTACTTATCTTAAATAACATGCTTTGATCAAGGTTTAATCCTTATTCTTTATCTTTATCCTTCTTTAAATTTCTGGATATTCAATACCATGTCAAATTCAATGAGTACAGTACCTTTGCCGCCAAACTGGACCAATAGAAGAATCATTCAAGTCAACTAGAAAATGTATTTGGAAAAGTGTTTGCTTCTATTTTTTTTGTCTTTCCTTTAAATTTTACAAAAGGAAGGTTCGTACCAAGCCTGCTTAGCATTAGCCAATTTTTTCCTCTGATCAAACAAGCAAACAAATTCACAGTAAATTCTTAATGTAAACAGGGATCCAATAAACTTATCTAGTTATTAGGTCTGTATTTCTGCATAGTTATCAGATCATCCAATGGCTGGGATATCATTCTCATAAATCATGCTTAAATCACAAATTGTTACTGCTAATCCTTGTAAAAAGGGCCAAGAATGTGCAAATCTTTCCTGGGCAAAAAACACAAAAAAGCTTCTCTTGATCAAAGCTTTAAAATCCAATTAGTTTTTGATCATCATGCATATATAGAACAATTCGCACGTTTGTGAGTTTTTTTTTTGTGATATCCCCCCACATTTGTTATAGACTTAAAAGGACATTTGCACAAACTCAAAGGTCTTGGAAAAATTTCAAGTTATGTCATAATAATTATAAGTGAGCAAGTGTTAGAATTCACTTGCACAAAAAAAAAAAAATTATCACGTGTCATAATTTAAGTGGTTTACCATTTCAATTAGGATTCCTAGTAAGAATCACTGTAATAGTATATAATTTATTATCTAGGGCATTAGAGTTGTACCAATAGCCTTCTAAAATTGAAAAGAGAGGGGAAGGGACAGAGTAGAAGTATTCATGATTCGATATGATTGGTTTAGGGTGAATAGTTCTAACAAAACTGCTCGTATCAATTTATAAATATTTTTTGGTAGGTTTAAATTATAAGGCAACAATATTTTAAAAAAAATTAATACAATATAAATTAAAATATTTTTATAACATGAAATTATATTTCAAATCTATGTATGAAAGACTAAAATAAGAGTGATTATATTTTAAATAAATGAAAATTTTATATTATGTAATAAAAACCAACTTAAGAAAAAAAAAACAATCTCAAAAATTAATATAAACAAAAAAAAAATTAAACAAAAAGTCTTTATAAAATTAAAATTAGGTACATATAAATCAAAATGTATAATTTTAGTAATTTCGATTCGGTTTAATTTTAATTGATTTTTCATGTATTCAAACCATAATCAAACTAAAAGTTCGATTTAGCTATTTTTTGAAACCAATCCAAACCATACTAATAATAAAATCATGATTTTTGATTTGAATTAGATTGAATTGAATTGATTTGATTTATTAGTTTGGTTAATTTTTGAATAGCATGAGAGCAGAGTGCATTGATTGAGAGATTTTGTTGGATAACCCAGGATTTTATGTAGAGCTTCAAACTCGATTTGAAGACTTAGAGGGTGTTTGATAACCCAACTTATTACTTAATTTAATATTTTCAGCACTTATTAGTTTTAAGATGGTTTGATAACATAAAATGATCACAACTTAAAATTTTTAATTAAGTCAAAAACTACTTAAAATGGTAAGTTAAAATATTTAACTTAAAATTTCTACTGAACACCTCAGTTATTGAGTTTTTAAAATTTTTTATTAAAGTAACTTTTATACTCTTATCATATTCTTAAATATTCATTTAAAGTTTAATAATATTTATTTTTTAAAAAACTTATCAGAAATATTATCCTAATATAATTATTGCTTC
>CATKHJ010095974.1:0-18359 GCA_949750685.1 Vernicia montana | reverse complement strand
ACCATCTGGTTTTGTTTATTTTTTATTATTTATTTCTTTCTGCCCATGTGCTCAATTTTGCCCAAGATTAATGGAAAATCCAAGTAAAAGATCAAGCTATTGTTTTGAAAAATTTCAGCTCTGTCTAGTGTTTACCAGAATAGAACATAATTAAAATTTCTGGTTTTGCCTTGCTGCTTGAAGCATAATAATAATGGTGGAGGCTCTTGTTTATTTAGCTGTTGAAAGAATCACTGACTTTCTCATCGATCAAGGAGTTTTTCTGCATGGTGTGAGAGAGAAAGTTATGCGTCTACAGGATGAATTGAAGCGGATGCAATGCTTCTTGAAAGATGCAGACAGAAAACAAGAACAAGATGAACGTGTTCGCAACTGGGTAGCTGAAATCAGAGATGTTGCTTATGAAGTTGAAGATGTCATTGATACCTTCATTCTTAATGCTGCAACAGGTAGAGAAAAAGGGTCATTTCGATTCATCGAGAGGCTAACCTCAATTTTTACCAAGGGTCCTCAACTCCATCATACTGGGAATAAGATCAAATCCATAAGGGTCAAGATTGGGGACATTTCTACTGCGATGCAGACTTATGGCATCAAATTTGTTGGTGAAGAAAAGGGTTTTAGTTCTGCGAGTGAGATGCAACAACGACTACGAAGATCTGATCCATATGATGAAGAAGAGCATGTTATTAGCTTGGAGAATTGCACAAGAGAACTTATGGCTCAGTTGATGATAGAGGTGGATCAACTCCGTGTTGTTTCAATAGTAGGAATGGGAGGCTTGGGGAAAACCACTCTTGCTAAGAAAGTTTATAATCATATTGATGTTAAGCGACACTTTGACTGTTATTCTTGGGCTTTTATATCTCAACAATTTTCTCCAAGGGATGTATTGTTTGGAATCTTGATAGAAGTTGCCCCTGAAGAAGATAGAAGGACTTTGGTAAGCATGAAGGAGGAAGAGCTGGTAAAAACACTTAAAAATGTGTTGAAGAGGAAGAGATACTTGGTGGTTCTTGATGATATATGGGAAGAGAAGGCATGGGATTGTATAAAAGGCGCTTTTCCAAAAGGGAAGAAGGGAAGCAAAGTTTTGCTCACCACTCGAATCAAAGAAGTTGCTTTATATGCTGATCCATGGAGCTCGATGGTGGAACCTCCATTTTTGACAACAGAAGAGGGTTGGGAACTTCTTATCAAGAAAGCATTTCCAAAAGATATTGTATGCAAGCATAATTACCCACCAGAACTTGAGAAGTTGGGGAAGGAGATGGTGAGAAAATGTGGAGGACTACCTCTTGCAATTGCCGTACTTGGGGGGTTGTTGGCTAATAAGTCACTAAAGGAGTGGGAGCTGGTGCAAAGAGATACCAATACTCAATTCATCAAAATGCGGCAGAATTATCAATATGCAGGAGTAAATTGGATATTAGCTTTGAGCTATGATGATTTGCCGTGTCACTTAAAACCATGTTTTCTTTATCTTTCCCAATTTCCAGAAGACTCAGAGATTCAGAAGAAAACACTAATTAGAATGTGGATTGCTGAAGGCTTTGTATCACCCCAACTAGAAGGAGGAGACAATACAATGGAAGATGTAGCTGAAAAATATTTGGAAGACCTTGTCAATAGGTGTATGGTTCAAGTGAGCCAAAGAGACCACACTGGAATAAGTGTAAAAAAAATTCGCATTCATGATCTTATGCGAGACATGTGCCTGTCTAAAGCGAGAGAAGAGAATTTCCTCAAGATCGCTGCACATCAAGAGGACACTGCAGCAAACGGCTATTCCAATGTTCTGCACATAGCAGAGACAAAATCACGCAGAATTGCTATTCATCCTCACATACACCAACAAAATCTTAACAAGAAGTTTAATGCCCCCGGCAATCCACACCTTCGGTCTCTAATCTACTTTGTCGAAAATTCCAGGTATGGCATGACAAGGCAGCAAGGAACATTTCTTTTTAAGAATTTTAGATTGCTTAGAGTCTTGAATCTGCAGGATGTATATCTCTATGATGGATATATTCCTACAGGAATCTGCAATTTAATTCATTTAAGATATCTTGGATTGAGAAATACTAGATTATGTAGAAAGAACAAGTACATTTGTTTTATGCCCACTTCATTGCCAGAGTCCATAGGTAATCTAAGGAGTTTATACACTCTTGATTTAAGGGACAATTATTGGTTAAGGTTACCAGACGTACTGTCAAAATTAGAATGTTTGAGACACTTGTTAATAGATAGAGATGATGTGGGGCATTTTCGGTTGGATACACTAAGACACCTTGAAACTTTGACATGGGTAGAAGCTAAGAATGTAATCAGAAATAATGCAGTGTTCAAATTGACTAATCTCCGAAATTTAGGAATGTATTTTGAGACAATGGAGGAAGCTGAGGTAGTTCTAAAATCTCCTATTTTCAGATTAGGCCTTCTGCGTTCCTTGAATATGAGGATGAGATGGCAAAATTTTCCAAATTTGGAACAACTTTCTCATTGCCATCATCTAACAAAACTACAGTTAGATGGAAAGATGGTTGAAGATGTACATTCCTTGCATCATAACCTGAAATTTCTACCAGCAAGCCTTGCTAAGTTAAGTTTATGTCATTCTCATTTAAGGCAAGATCCTATGGCTATTCTAGAGAAACTTCCTAATTTAAGGTTTCTGTCTTTGGATGGAGATTCGTACAAAGGGTCGATAATGGTCTGCTCTGCCTATGGTTTTCCTCAACTAGAGATACTTAAACTTCGATGGTTAAATAACCTTGAAGAATGGAGAGTAGAAGAAGGTGCAATGCCATTGTTGAAGACTTTAGATATAGATAGTTTAAGGGAATTGAGAATGATTCCAGAAGGTTTGAAGTTCGTAAGTACACTCCGAGAACTGAACATCCGTTGGATGCCAGAAGCATTTGAAAAGAGGATTCGAGTAATAAAGAAAGAAGAAGGCGAGGATTTTGACAAGGTGAGGCATATACCCTCAATCATGTTCTATCCTTGATGAGGAAGCTGAAACAAGATATTAGACAAGGGTGAGCTTTTCTTGCCTTTTATCAGGATATTGATTGTACATTTATGGGCTTAAGGTAGTGCCTTTCGCAAATATATGAATGAAATAAAACAAAAAATCTGAATTTATGAATATGAAAAGATTAGTTGTAAAAATATTTTGGAATGCAATTACAAAATATAATCGAGAAACTACTGAAATATAATAAGCTGTATTCATATTTAGTATTAAGGAAACAACGCCCAAACAAAGCATAGTGACATTCTATTCTTAACAATAATAGAAGGATAAAATGCATATTCTGGAATTTCAGACTGAAAAACTTCATGACAGAATCAGATCTTCCTCTTCTTCTTAAACATGAAAAAAAAAAAAAAAAAAGATTGATGTTTCTCTTCTCCAAAGAAAGGGGAAAGAAAGTGCCATAGCTCCCGTTCATTTTAAGCAAAGAAGAGGAATCTTTAGTTTGGTTTTGCTCCAAAGCCAATTAATTCTCTACGTACTAAGGAAAAGGAGAAATGTCAAGAAGAAGAAGATTGGCATTCCTATTCCCCTAAGGAAGGAAAGCAAAGTGAGGTTGCTTCCATTTATTAATTAAGAACCAGCTGATTCCTTTGAATTTTTTATTTTTTATTTTCACTGTGCTCCAAAGGCAAATACCTTTTCCCTCTAATCACAATTTGTTCCCACTTCACTCAATTTTGAGAATTTGAGTTTGATTTCAATTAATTAAATGACAACTTAAAAATCAAATTAATGATAAGTAAATCAATTAATTAGTTTAATAAATTATCTATTCAATATAATAATGTAATATTTATTTAATGTGGAGTATCATAAATTCTATATATATGAAAATGTTGTGTTCACAACTTATTAAATGTGTTATTTTTATTTTATTTATAAATATTCTCTTCTCTCTCTCTTCCTTTTTATTCACTCTCTTTTCTTTCTTTTCCGTACAAAACATAAGTTATTTTACTAATTGATGTTTTATTATTATAAAATAGTTTTTTATTTTTTTTAGTTTTAAGTGTCAATTAAGATTTTTTTTTTTTTTAATTTGATAATAGTTTATAATTACAACTTTTTCTTCAAATTAGTCTGTTTGATTGCAACATCTTCAAAAAATTTGTTAATTTTTAGTTTTTTCATTGTACATTTATTGAGAGTTTTTTATTTTTATTTTTTAGAAAATTTGAGGATGTAAATAAGGTACAAGAAAAAAATACAAATTATAAAGGAGAAAAAGAAAGAGAATAAAAAAAAAAATTCGATTTTAATGGAGAAAAAGAAAGAGAAATGACATATTTATATAAATTTTTTTTTTTTGACATATTTAATAAGATGTGGCACAACCTTTTTAGCTGCGCCAATAGCACCACTTTTTTTTTTTTTATTTTTTTATATATATATATTAAACAAAATACAATGAGATAATTATATGATATAATTTATTTTAAATTAATTTCTAAAATAATGAATAAAAAAGTTAATAATTAATTTTTATAATATTTTTTAAGTATATTAAGAGATTTAAATAACTAAGTGATTAAGAGATTTCAATTTTTCCATAATATCTATCATTATCCTCTATATTATATATATTTTTATCATTGTTTGTTTAAAAAAATCTCCATAATTATTTTAAAAAAAACATAATATATAAATTTATTCCAAAATTTGTGCTTTTTTGTAATTATATCATATTTTTAACTTTTAGACAATTTTACTCCAATTCAGAAATTAAATTTAGTTGCAATTGAACCCTAAAAATTAAATTGGGAAAAATATGCACAATGTTCTTTCCTGATTGATATTTTTATATAATAAAAAATATACTTTAATGAAATCCATTAATAACTTAATACAAAAATAAGAAATAGATAAAAATAAATCAATATAAGAAAAAAATCTGGATCAATATGTAGATTAATGCATTAGGCCTTTTATTGATTTATATAAATTGTACATATACAAATTATAAATTTACATATTAATGGTTAGTTGGTTACCAACTAAACTTATTTGTCTTAATTAAAAAATACCTAGAAAATAAATACTTCTATTTGTTTGACCAATATTTATTTATTTATTTTTGTATACCAAGACATAGGCTAGTGGTAAGTATGTATATGACTTGGGAAATAAATTTAAATTTGATTCTCCCTTCTCATGCTAAAAAAAATTATTTTTTTATTGATTTATTGATGATTCCCATAAAAAAAAATTTATTATATAAAAACATTAATTATAAGAGAAAATTGTGCATATTTTTTTCGATTTAGTTTTTAGGGTACAATTGCAATTAAATTTATAAATTTAGGTAAAATTGTCTAAAAATTAAAAATAGGGTATAATTGCAAAATGATGCAAAGTTTGGGTAAATTTATAAGTTAAGCCATTTAAAAACTCAAGTCTTTTCAATTTATATTTTAAATATATTATATTTAAAAAGCAAGAAAAATATCAACATTATTTGTTATTTTATTTTTATTAAAATATTTTTCTTTATATAGGGATCATATCTATAATTTGAAGACTGAGAAATTAGTAGAAGAAGGTGCAATTTTATCACTATCCTCTGAGAATTGGAACTCAATTGCATGAAAGAAGAATTTAACAGATGGAATACAAAGAGAGCATTTTCATAAGCGGATCTCCTTCCCTTGATTGCAATTTTTTTTTTTTAATTCTATCCAATTTTTAACACTTTATTAAATTATACTCCACATAATTTTATATTGATTGTAATTGTATCTAACAATTTTTATATGTGCAATTATATATAAATATTAGCTTAAAATAAAGAGAAATAATTTCTTTTATCATGATACTTTATAATTCGTCCAAATATTAAAACACAAGTGATAAGAATAAATCTTACCTGATAGTTTATATCAGAAGACTAGTAAAGAGTAAAACCTGCAAATAAGAGAGAGAGATCAGAAACTTTTCGAAAACTGTCTCGGCGAGGAAGCTCTGACGTCCAAGTCTGAGAAAGAAAGTAGTGAGGAAAATGTATTAATATATGAAAATTAACATAATAATTACCTTTATATGAGAGAGAATAAAGACCATCTACGAACACATGTCCGATAGTCCAAACAGATTTTTTTGGATTGTATCAACAAGTAATATAAATATATAACGAATTATTATTAGTTTAACACAACTTTTAATTTTTAAGTTGTATTTTCAAATTTTTTTCATCTTTGTAATAATATAATATACTTATACCTTTGAGGTTGTATTTTCTTAAGTAATTACTTTGATTTAAGAGTTTTAGCTTTCGTTAATATGATTTTTTTATTTAATTGCTACATTAATATGAAAGTTGAGAATAAAGTTAATATAATTTTAAAAATAAAATAAAATTTAAAAAATCATAATAAGTCGAGAGTACATGAGATCATTATGCCTAATCAAAATAATAAACAATGATATTGTGTCATTATAATGTTTTTGTTTTTTTTTTTCATGGGAAAAAAAAAATGATGTAATGCAAATTCTTGACAATACTTAATGTATTTTTATATGATTGTTTATCAAATTCACTGTATACTCTTCAGCAACCTTACATTATTTTATACGGCTGTTTACATTATGAATAGGTGAAATTTTTAAGTAAATTGAGTCTATCATTTTATTTATAGACTAATTTAATAAAAATAAAACATATTAATTAATAATATAATATAAAATTATTAATTAATTATTAATATGACATTATTAATTAATATTTTTTATTTTTATTATATTATAATATAAATAAAGTGTAAAATTCAATCCCTAGTAATCTCTCCTATCAACAGACAGTGAGACAATAGCTGCTGCACTGCACTGCACTGGATTTTTAGCATTTAAGTTGAACCTCCAAAATCCAACCCCAATTCCACTCTTAACCCATATCCAAACACAGCAAACCCACCATTACCCCGATTCCTCTTCTACCTTCTTCAGGTCAGTCTCTTGTTTTTTATTCTTAAAGTTCAAATCTTTACATAATTTTAAGCATTTTTATTATTAAAGTTAAAATCTTTTTCACTGGATTCAATTCTTTTTAGCTCTAATTAAATACATATGGCAGGAGGTGAAAGTGGATCCCCAAAGAAGAGTACAGTGCCTCCACATGAGAAGGCTATGGATGCTTTATCATCTTTAGTAACAAAACGCATTCCATACTGGACTTTTTCACAGGTCCTCACCTCATTAATGTTCGTGAAAGATTTCATTTGGATGGTGAGTTGTCAAATATGTGAATGAGTGTTATGTTCTTAATTGTACACAAGTTAACTGATGAAGAGATATGTACTTAAGTGTTTAAGAAATGTTATATTTTTATTTCTATTTTTAGTGTTTAAGTCACTGTTCATATCATTCAATTTTTTGAATTTCGATTCCCTGAACAAAAATTAATATGATTTTATCAAATATTCCAATTTCAACTGAGTCTCATTTCATAAGTGATGGTATTTTGCATTTGAAATAGTTGAACATCACTTTGCATATTATAACTATAGATATTCTGGTTTCTTGGTGGCTGCTGCAGTAAGGACATTTGCGAGGAGAAACTTTTAGCATATTTCTGGTGGTGTTATGATTGACTTAAAGTAATTCTCTCTCTCACACACACTTGGAATCTCCCTATCCTGTTGCAGCTGAGATTTTATCAGAAAATGTTGTTAAAAATATGGTGGCACAATATAAAATGTGCCAACATCATGTTATCATATGATAGGTTGATGTGATTCTTTTAACAAAGTTACGCATGCACATGTATGTGGACAATGAATTTTCCTGGTGTTTAATTGAAAGTTTATGTTTTTAGGAAAAAAACTTCTGAAGATAAACCGATGCCTACTTACTTTCGCTTCTTTTCTTACTCGCCTTCAAGATATTTGCAGCAGAGCAGGCTTGATGAGCATAATTTTCAAATTTAATAATATCCTTTCTCTCTATGTGGGCACTGCGTGTGCATGAATCTATTTCTCATGATGGATTAGATTCTGATTTACAAAATTTTTCTATGCAGGTAGATGTTGCTATTATGGAGGTTGGATTAGGTGGAAAGTTTGACGCAACAAATGTGGTATGCATACTACTTATTTGAGGAAGAAGTTTGTTGATTAAACATGTTAAATATGATATGTAGCTCTATGTTGAGTTCTTCTAGCTAGAATTCTATCGTCATGTCATACATTTAACATGACTTGACATGGCATCATATTTCAGGTTCAAACACCTGTTGTGTGTGGTATAGTTTATACTCTTGTTGGATTTTAGTTTCATGCGCTTTGGTTTTGGATCTAATATGTTCGTTTCTACTTGGTGGATGCTTGACAGGTAATACTCTTGGAGAAATTGCCGGGCAGAAGGCTAGCTTCTTTAAGGTGTTCATCATAGCTGCTATTTCTTCGGGCAATAGATCATAAATACTAGGAACTTTTTTAATTGAAGTTTCCTGTTTCATATGCAGCATGGGGTTCCAGCCTTCACAGGCCTCAACCTGATGAAGCAATGTGTGTGCTTGAAGAGAAGGCATCTTAGTTAGATGTAAGTTGCATACTTTCATGCACCATTTAGTTCTGTTATACCTAACTTGAAAAAATGCAAGTTATGAACCATCCTCGTATGTGAGAGTTTGAGGCTTGTCTCATAATAAACATCTCTTCTATTTGTTCCAACAAATTATTGGCCATGCCCATTTTTTAAAGAATAATGCCACATTACTTTCCTTAATGGAAGTTCTGTTAAGAATCAATCCCACATTGAAAAAATACACTACAAACACATGGGTATATAATGATTTGGACTTGACTACCTAATTGGTTAGTTCTAACCTTTTAGCAATGGTTGACTCAAACTCATTAAATCCGATTCATTTGTGGGCTTAACCTATACCCAATTCAAGTCACCTCTACCCTTTCAATTCAATTTCTATCAAGTTCATTGGTGCACATAAAAACTTCTTAAAAATGGTTTCCTTAATAGAATAATAGGAGAAGGCTAGGTTATTTTATGCATAATGGGGAAGGATCAGTTCACAACCTTCTATGTATGACTGAGAAAACGTATTGATTACAGGTACCTATTCAAGTGGCACCACCATTGGATTCCAACTTACTGAATGGTTTAAAACTTGGGCTTGAAGGTGAGCACCAGTATGTAAATGCTGGTCTTGCCATTGCACTTGCTTCCAAATGGCTTCAGAGGACTAGTCACCTTGATGTCACCTATTTGGAACAAACTGTGAGTTCTATACAAGTTGTGTTGTACCTTTGCTAGCTTAGTTTTACTTGGTGACATCTTTTCAATGTTATCTTCATGGGACAGTTCATTACCTGAGCAGGTTATTAAGGGTCTAACAACAGCCTTTCTGCAAGGGCGAGCCCAAATTGTTCTTGATCGATGTACCAATACTGAGAGTGATGGAGAGCTTGTATTTTATTTGGATGGAGCGCATACTCCTGAAAGCATGGAAGCATGTGCTAGATGGTTTTCTTTTGCCATTAAAGATGGCAACCAACAAAACACCTTGTGTCGTCCATCACAGAGCAATTATCTGTCTGCTATTGAGTTGGTTGAGAAGCACCATGATGGAAGATCCAGGAACAATTTCATGCAGGTAAATAGAGAAATTTACACATTGTTTAATTATCCTGCTTTTTGGAGATATGTTAGATACTTAGATGAAGTCATGAAGATAATTTATTGATATGGGTTCTTTGTATGTAATGTGCTTCATTTAAAAATTGAATCATTTGGTTGGACACAGTCACGTGGAAGAATTGTGGGCTGCGAATTCCTTAATAGAGGAGAATGCCAAGCAAAAACCAACATACCACTTTTTATTCTAAAGATTATGTGCCTGATTGATGAAATTACATATCATTGTATGTTTACTAACATTTTCCCCACTGGGGCTTGTATGTTTGTCTCTTTCTGAAAAAATTATTCAATGCATCTTGGGCTGAAAGATTACAACTAGTGGATCCTTTGCCAATTTGACACACCAAAATAGGCGTTTGAAACAATCTATTAGCCTTAATATTGTGCTTAGTTATATTCTCCTCTGAGATAATATCAAAATGCTTGGAATTCTAACCTACAATATAATTTTTTTTTTCAAATGTTCAACTTAGATGAAAGAAAATAAATGATTTCACTTCAAATGAGAGTGATAAAGAGAGAGAGAGGGGGGAGTTCTTATTGACCTGTCCAATTATCAGGCTGGTAACTAACATTTACCCTGTCAAATCTTGCATTTATTTCTACTTGCCTGCCTATGTGAATTATAAATTTTTGAATTTGGTATTATTTTAAAACATTTGGGAGCTGTATTGAGATAATGTTTTGCATGTTTCAAGCTGATACTGTTATTCAGCTGCTTCTTCCATGTCCGATGAAAACATGTGCTGGTCATGGTAAGTACTTGACCTTGAAGCATCTTTAGATGTAATCTGTTGAACTGTTTTTTGATATAACCACTGTGTAATGAAAATTGCAAGGGTGAGTTGAGCAGTGCGTTAAACTCTTACGTTTTACACTACAAAACCATTTATTCCTGCAACTTAGATTGATGGTATCTATCTACATCTTGTCCTCATAAACGTGGTATTCATACTTTAGGTATTAGCTTCACGAAGGCACTCTTTGTACCCAATGTATCAATGTATTACAAGGTTGGATCGCATACTTTACCCCCAGATGTTGATTTGTCATGGCAGTTTACTCTGAGAGATATGGGAAAACCTTGTCTGGAGTGATAAAGGTATCAGTCAAATACACAGAATTTTAGTATTATAAAGTAATAAGCATGCTACCTTATTATATTGGACTCAGTTATTTACTACAAAAATTATAGTTTCTTTGCACTTATAATTTGGCAGTAATTTAATTTCTTTCTCCAAGAATTGGATTGCGTATTTGTATGACAGCATGAGATTAATAAATCAACTTTTGTTTTGATAGTCTTTGTTATGCATGCAAATTCTATATAATGGAAACCATGAGTGCAATTAAGTAAGCTCTTTCCTCGGTTTTGGCTGTAAATAAAATATTTTTTGAACTTCTTAGGAGGGAAGGCGAATAATACAGATGCTGTTTGTGAAGAAGTTAAAGATGATACAGGAACTAGTGTTTGGACTTGTGAAAATAGTGCAGTCTTTCCTTCTCTCCCATTGGCTATTAAATGGCTAAGGGACAGCATCCATCAGAATCGTTCTGTTCGTGTCCAGGTAATGCTGATTAATGCATTCTGCTCTGCATTTTTTAACCTGCGTAGACAAATTTATTTACTATTCCTGAAAATATGGGCAAAATAGGCTCCTCATACAGAAGTGGAAGTTCCTTTCCATTTCCAATGTGGTTTCATTTGGCATAATTTATTCGGAACTTGAAAATCTTTGAACAGAATAATAGTATAATTTCAATTGCACCTCAAAAGAACTTTGGTCGCATCAGTGGAATTTCATGACATGAATGATCAGAACCATGACTATTCTTTAAGCCTGTAAAAATTTATTCCTCGCAGACCTTTTTGAACATACTTTCCAAGAAGAACAAGATATCCGACCACTTTTCATTGCCCTATTTCGGAAAAACGGTAAGAGAACACCATATACATAATTTTGGAAAACTGTGGTTAGGCATTGCAGTCATTTCCTTCAGTAATGACCTGATAGCATATGAAGTTGACATGTTAGTAATTAAAGAAGTATGTAAACTTGCAAGCTTTCCCTGAAATTCAGGTGTACAGAAGTAATAAATTTGCTAGTACTTTCTTAGCCACTTGAACTAGGTTTAACAAAGGATTTAATTTTGAGTTGCTTGTGGTCGTAGACAGATAAGGTGTTGGCATGTAAGAAGCAATTATATTCTGTTACCATAATCTGTGATTTATCAGGTCATTGTTACTGGCTCATTATATCTTGTGGGTGATGTGTTGAGATTAATCAAGTAGCGAGGCATGGGGCCTTCTCGAAGCTCTCTAGTTGCATAAGCTCCTGCTGGAGATATGTGCTGATATAGTTGTGAGATAAATTTCCGAGTTCTCTGGTAGTGCATAATGCCACTTGCGCTCCCACAGTACACATTGTTGGTGAAACTGTTGACTGTTCATGTCAGCAGTTGGGTAGTTTGAGAGATGTATAATGTTCAATGAATTAGCAGAAATTTCAATTTTTTTTTTTTTTTTTTTTTTTGTCCTCCTGTAACTAGAGAAACATGAGAAATTCTCAGAAAGGGTTACAAATTACTTTGAAGGAGAAATTGTTGTTCTTCCCTTTCTATGCAATCCTGAAAATCTTGTAAGAAAGTTGGTGCTTCATTTATAATTTGTTTGTTCCTCAGAAAGAGCCTTATAATTAAGTTAGATGTTTCCTGAAAATAATTGTTTGGATTTCTAGCTGGTTCTGGGTGTAATAAACACAACACAAGCAGTTTATTACTGTTTAAGCTGAAATTCATTTATACAACACAAGCTTTTAGATTGTTTTTCCATAACAATTCTGAGAATCTACAAGTATGCAGACTCATGCCATCAAATTAATTTGTTGGTGAAGATAAGGAGTTTAGTTCAGTGAGTGAGTGAGATGCATTTTCCCTTTTTTTTTTTTTTTTTTTTCTTTCTAATTAGGTTGATGAATTGATGGTGAAAGACAAAAATATAGTAGATTTTGTAGCGCATTCCATGTCTTTGACAAGTAATAAATTTGGATATGATTATAAGTGTTCATGTGGGACGGTAGATTTCACATTTAATGCACTCTTTGTTGTATTAGGACAAAATGCATATTCTTGAATTTCAGACTGAAAATACTTCAGCATCGAAATGAATTTATTTATCTTAAGAATCAGATCTTCCTCTTCTTACTAAACATAAAGAAGAAGATTGGTATTTCTCTTCTCCAAAGAAAAGGGGAAAAAAGTGCCATACCTTCCATTTATTTTAAGCAAAGAAGAGGAATTTGGCTGCTTTTCAACTTTTTAATCTGTAGTTTGCTCTGCTCCGAAACCAATTAATTTTCTACCAAGGAAAGGAAATGTCGAGAAGAAGATTGGTTTTCCTCTTCCCCCAAGGAAAGTGACATTTTTTCCATTTATTGGTTTTCAACATAGAAGAACCTGGTTCCTTACTGCCTTTCAGTTTTAATTTTCCTTTTGCCTTGTGCTCCCAAGGCATAAATACCATGCCTCTCTTCTTAGCAAGGAATGCCCAAAAGACATTATTAAAAATTGAAAAGAACATATTCGAAAAAATTTCAATTTATAAAGGCAGGAATTAATAGCAAAATGACATACCTCTCTAAAACATATTGCTAAAAACCAGTCATTTTGAAAATATTTTTCTGCTAGCTCTTGGGTCTTTGACCTATTTATGTAAAAAAAAAAAAAAAAAAAAATTCCTTAGATGAGCTAGATGGAGAAATATTTCCCCATCTATGCTCTTTTGTGCCAGTGGACTGAAGTTGAAAAGTATATACCCAAAATCGTCAGTTTGATTGGCGATATATGAAGAGCTCCAAAATCGTCACTTTAAATGGCGTTCTTTTTTTTTTTTTTTTTTTACTATTTTGCCACTTTTAATGTAACCTTCCACAGTAAATGCAGAAAGTTACTTTTACTGTAGCCTTCTACAGTAGAAGTAGAAGGCTACAGTAAAAGTAGCCTTAAATCGCCACTTTAAGTGGCGTTCTCTTTTCTCTCTCTCTCTCTTTTTTTTTTTTTTAAAAATTATTGCAAGAGTAGACAGTAGATGTAGGCATAAATCGCCATTTTAAGTGGCATTTTTATTTATTTTTTTTAATATTTTGCCATTAAGAATAAAAAATACAAAAATAAATAACAAAAATAAAGAAATAAAATAAAGAAATAAAGAAATAAAAATATACATAACAATAATTAAAAATTTTAATTAATTAAAATTTTTACATACAATTATATATCCTTATAAGATGATAAAAATTTAATAAAATTATAACACTTATATATTTTTATAAATTTAACTCATGCAATAATAATATTCTAGCTTTCCTACAAATAAAATCTACACTAACAAAAAAAAATTTATTAATACATTCAAAAATATATATACATAAATTAAACTTACATATCAATCTTTTTACTAATTTCCTACGTAGTATACATATATTTTTATTAATTTTATCTATATAGAAACATTAGAAATTCATAAATTCTACATAAAAATTTATACACACATGTTAATATGTAAACATAAATTTTACTTGACTAAAATTAATATATTTACCTTTAGAAGCTTACTATTTCTTCTAATACAAAAATTTCTAGACAAATGTGACTATTAATTTCTGTAATATAACACAACAAAATAACTCAGTAACCTAAAAAAAAAAAATTTGAGTTAGTTTAAATTTTTTTTCAAAAATACATAAATAAATAAAAAAAAATAAAGAAACAAAGAACAACAAATATTAAAAAAAAATATGTGATAACTAAATAAAAATAAAAACAAACTATATTATTATCACTGAATATAATAAAAATAAAAACAAACTATATTATTATCTAAAACTATGTTATTATTATTGCTATTATTAAAATTATTAAAATTATTTTCGTTATTCTATTATTTTCATTATTATTATTATTTTATATATATGTATATTTTAAACATTTTACTGTTATAATAATAAATAATAATAACAATTTTAACATAATAATAACAAAATTGGATAACTATTTAAAACATTTAACATAATAATAAACAGACATTTTAACATAACTAAAATTTAATAACATAACATAATAACATACAAATAATAACAAAAAAATAACATGAAAATTATATACAAATTAACTTAAATCATTTACATACTAATAATTAAAAAATAACATACTTAAACTAAATATTATTAACATATTAACTTAAATTATCAACATACTAATAACATTTTAAGAATTATTAAAAAATTACCTTGTTTAGTAGTCTAGCAAATCTAGAGTGATCTAACAAAATACTTAACCATTTTTTTTTTAATGAACAATAAAAAAAATTATTATGAATAACAAAAATTTTTGTTATTAAGACGAAGAGAGGGAGTTTCAATATGCAGAGGAGATGAATAAATTTGAAGGAGTGGAAGTGAGTTTTTAAAGACGAAAATGGAGAGTAATTAATGATTTGGGAGTTAAATATTTACTGAGTAGGAAGTGGGGGTTGTATAGAGAGAATCAATTCTCTACCTTCAGCATGCAAAATTTTTTTTTAAAAAAATTAAATATGAAATTGCAAGTTTAACTGGCGATTTCCATGCCTACACTGCCACACACCTACAGGGGTGCAGGCTATATACCTTATAAAAGTGGTCAGTTTAACTGGCGACTTATTAAAAAAATTTAATAATAAGAACGCTACTTTAAAGTTTTATAGCTTTAATGGCGAAATATTAAAAAAATAATAATAATAAGAACGCCACTTAAAATGGCTATTTATGCCTACTCTTGCAATGATTAAAAAAAAAAAAAAAAAGAACGCCACTTAAAGTGGCGATTTAAGGCTACTTTTACTGTAGAATGCTACAGGTAAAAGTGGTGAAATAGTTAAAAAAAAAAAAAAAAAAAAAAAAAGGGAAGAACGCCACTTAAAGTGGCGATTTTGGAGCTCCTCATACATCGCCAATCAAACTGGCGATTTTAGGTATGCATTTTTCAACGCCAATCTACCTGGCACAAAAGAGCATAAATGGGCCATCTAGCTCATCTAAGGAATTTTTTTTTTTTTTTTTTTACATAAATAGGTCAAAACCCCCTAGCTCTTTGTCCATTTCTCTATATACCACGAAAAATGGTGGAGGCAGTTGTTTCTTTAGCTATACAAAGAATCACTGACTTGTTTAATCAAGAAGCTGTTTTTCTCTATGGCATGCAAGATGAAGTTGAGCAATTGCAGGTTGAACTAAAGCGGATGCAATGTCTCTTGAATGATGTAGACCATAAGCAAGATCAAGATGAGTGCATTTGCAATTGGGTGGCTGAAATTAGAGACCTTGCTTATGATGCCGAGGATGTCATTGATACATTTCTGCTCAAAGTAGCAGCACCGCACACATGAGTACTGGCAAATAGATTTATCAAGAAGGCTACCTCCATGTTCACAAAGGCATTTCATCTTCATGAAATTGGGGGACAAGTCAAATCCATCTAGCTAAAGATCAGGGATATAACTAGAAGTATGCAAACCTATGGCATCAACGCCGAAAGGGAGGGGTCAACTTCTGCAAGTGAGATGCAACGACGAATGAGAATAACATATCCACATGATATCGATAATCATATTATCAGCTTTGATGCAATCATAAGGGATCTTAAAGCTCAGTTGATGGAGGAAAACCGACTATGTGTTGTTTCCATAGTGGGAATGAGAGGATCTGATAAAACCACTCTTGCCAAGAAAGTGTACAATGATAGTCATGTGAAAAAACAGTTTGACTGTTATTCTTGGGCCTTCATATCTCAAAAATTCTCCATTAAGAATGTTATTATTGGATGTTGCATCTAATGAGGATAAATCAAGGTTGGAGAGATTGAAAGAGGAAAAGCTAGTTGAAGCACTTCATAGCGTGTTGGAGGAGAAGCGTTACTTGGTGGTCCTTGATGATATCTGGACAAACGAAGATTGGAATTGTTTGAAACCAGGTTTCCCAAAGGGAAAGAAAGGTAGCAAAGTTTTATTCACCACCCGCAATAGAGAAGTTGCTTTGTTTGCCGATTCTCGAAGTTCTCCAGTGGAGCCACCACTTATGACAAATGATGATGGCTGGAAACTACTTAGTAGGAAAGCATTAGTGGAGGATGGCTGTGCATCAGAATTTGAGAAATTGGGAAGGAAAATGGTGGAAAGATACGGAGGATTACCGTTAGCAATTGTTGTACTCGGAGGCTTATTAGCAACAAAGAAGTCATTGAGGGAGTGGTAGGTGGTGCATGGAAGCATAAATGCACAATTCATCAAGTTGCAGCAACACCATCAATATGGAGGAGTATATGGGATATTAGCCTTGAGCTATCATGATTTACCTTTTCATTTAAAACCATGCTTTCTCTATCTGTCATAGTTTCCAGAGGATTGGGAGTTTCACAAAAGAAAATTAATTAGAATGTGGATTGCTGAGGGGTTTGTGTCACAACCATTGAAAGGAGAAGCAGAACAAACAATGGAAGATATAGGTGAGGAATATTTAGAAGAGCTTGTGAGAAGGTGTTACGACCCGACTTTCAAGCCGCAATGATTCTAGGGCATGAATAAGCTTAAGGCCACCGAAAACCCCGTAGGAACCTTACCAATCAATCATCTATAACAATATCATACAATCCAATTTCATACAATCTCCCAAGATCTAAACCTGACAACCATGCTAATTTATACTCATCAATGATATTCATAATTCATATGTTCATCAATAGTCATGTCTTAGTTCATCTTACATATCATATCATTCATACTTGTGCCATTCATTACATTTACCATTCTTTACATATACCATTCTTTACATATACCATGAAGCATCTAAATGTTTAACCATCATCTTTACAATAACAAATAAATGAATGAGCTTTACATTAATCACTTGAGTTTCCAAGGATGAAGAATAACGTCTTGGAAACTAAATAGATAAATTATAGCTCACCTGAAAAATGAAATCACTAATGAGATAAAACAGTGGGTAATGATTATACTACCATACTTGTGAGGCTTGGTGATTCAAGGATGGCTCACAAGAGAAGTTCATGGTTCATGCAATAACAATAGTTCATAGGGTTTATTCATCATATACATGTCATACTTTAGCAGAAATAACATTAAATTGAATAGAAGTTCATAAGTCTTAACGTTCCTCATGAGAATGATTATATGCCTTTAGGCGTTATCGAGAACTGAGACATAGAATATATTCAATCATGAACATTAGAGGTAGATGCTCTTCTTAATGGAGTATACCCTCAATCTCTAAGCAAGATTGATCAGATCTCATGGCTTGGATGACAAGCCCTTCCTAGCTAGGACTTGAATACTTTACTCTATCCAATGGAGTACATTGTACACAATGCCTGATGTCTTGCCCCACATCAGAGTTGAGATTTTCTGCTTGGTTTATAGTCATAGAAATTTTATACAAAAGGGATCATGAATCATAAGTCATTATCATGCTTAGGTTCTTAAAAGGTTCATATCATAGTTATACAATAAACATGGTCTTGGTTCAATCATAGTTTATAGATACAATGAAATTAATATCACAATAAGGATATTCAACAATAATCAACAATCATTTAGAAGTTCATGAAAAAATTA
>CATKHJ010095973.1:0-26238 GCA_949750685.1 Vernicia montana | reverse complement strand
ATATAGTTGTGTGTTATATTGTGAACAGTATCTGGATTCATTTAAGAAGATAAACAGTAAAATTAAAATTGATCTGTGAGTAAACTATTGAGCGGAGGTACAATCATAAGTCCCGTGTCTGAATATTGAAGTTAGGGCAGTAAATCTGGTAGCCATACTCCTATTTATTCAAAATAAAATTTTATTTTTATTATTTATTTTCAAAAATGAATTTAGATTCTTTTTTTTTTTTTTTTTTTCTGTAGAACCACTTCTCTTTCAAACTCTTCTACCTCTGAATCCTTAGAGTTCAAAAAGATAATCAATAGTCATGAAATCACTATTGAAGAATTTTCAAAAAATATTGATGACTGGAAAATACCCAAAATTCAAAAGAAACAGATATATGAATCTTCAAAACTTTCTTTTCTCATAACTAATTTTACAATCAAAACATAAGAGAGAGATATTCAAATTTCAAAACTTTTTGAAGAAATCCACCTGCTTTCTTCAAAGTCTCTTGAAAAACACAAAGACAAATCCTTTAGATACATTCATATAGGACTTGTCCAAGTTGGTATCAAACCTCTCACCCGAGAAGGCCTTGATACTTCCATTTTTGCTGTTCTCAGAGATACTCGTTTCACAAGCTTCCAAGATTCTTTGTTAGGAACTGTAGAGTCCAGTCTAAACAAAGGTCCTATAAGTTTCAGTTGTTATCCAAACATAACAGTCTCTTTAAATGACAAAAATATTTTAAAGAGTATTGTTCTTCAAATTAAAACTCATAATTATAAAATGCTTAAAGTATCAATTCCAATTGCATTAATTTTCAAAATTCATTATAAAGCAATGATGTCTACTTTTATTTCAAAACATATCCAACATTCACCAAAAGGAGAAACCCTTTTGCTTCAAACAGACTTTTCAAAATCTAATGCTACCATTCCAAAAATCATTCAATGGAAAGATGTCACCTTACCTGATGAATGGATTCTATAAGGAGCTACCCAACCTCAATCTCCAAAACAACCAGAACCAAATGCAAACCTGAGAAATATAACCCAGTTCTCAGATGGTAGGGTCAAATTAATCTTTGATAGAAAATCAACCAGTTCAAGATTTTCTGATACTGCTTCTACTTCTTCAACGATTGATATAGGCAGAGTTTCAAATCTTCCCTCTGTTATTTATGCTCCCTATAACAATACAGAAGAACCCGTTCAAAATGTGCATATCCAGCCAAGGTATTCTACCTCAGATATACCTAGCTCTACTATTCAAAATGCTGACTACCAAACAAATATACCCAGACCAGTATATACTGATGGTCAAATTCCAAACCAAGAAGAAGATAACATACCTGTTCCCTCTTCTCCAACAGCTTCAGCCATTACTCAAAACATTGAAGCAGAGATTAATGTTTTAGAAAAAACTTTTCAAATAAATAAAAAACTTTTTCATGAAGATTTTTATTCAAAAGAAAATGAATCAAAGAAAATTTGGTTTTTTCAAAAATTTTTAGATTCCATAAATGAAATTCAAGAACAATATTATAATTTTTGTACTCAGTACAAAGTTCAAATCAGATTTTTTGATTGGTTTCAAATTCATGCAAGTCAAAACAACATTGCATATCCATTCAAAAATTCAGAGCATTCAAACAAGTCTGTTAATCCTGTCATCTCTAGAAATAAACTTCCAAAATGGAAGGTTGATGGTCAAATCATTCAGTTTGAACATCCTCCTCCAAGAAAAATTTCCTTTTCTTATGGTGATAATGAGATAGAGGCTTCCCCTTACAAAAAAGCTCAGGAGGATGACTCTAAAAATATCAAAAATATTGTTCAACAAAATAATTTTTCAAATGCCAATCTTCAAACAATAGGAAAACAACTTACCAGAATAGAAAGTCATATTCAAAAGTCTGTTGTTTCTCAAACATCCATTTCAAAACCAATTGAGTCTAATAAAACAGTGGACAAAAAACTAAAAAATCCAATATTCAAACCTTATCAAATGACTAAGTCTAGTCAACAACAATTTCAAACAAACAAACTTAAGTTTGTCCAAGCTATCAAAGATCAACTCAGTCGTATAGGTCAAACCTCTCTTCTGGTCAAATAGCACATGACACTACACAAACATCTTCCAGAACTATCAGTGCCATTGACCAAACTCAACAAACTTTTGATGAAGAAGTATTCAAACAAGAGGAAATTTCTCAAGTCAATAGGTTGACTTGGCATAATCCTGTTCCTAGAATCACTGCTCCTGATATAAGTATTGAAAACAGACCTAATATCTTGACCCAATCTAGGTTCAATGCTTCATCTGTCTATAAATGGAATATTGATGGCATGTTTGAATACAATATCCTTAGTTTCCTTCAACAGATGACCATGGCAGCTAATGCCTACAAAACCCAAACTGGAACCTCTAATAGAGTTATAGCTGAGCTCTTAATAGCTGGCTTTCAGGACAGCTTAAAGGTTGGTGGGATTATCATCTTACCTCATAACAACAGCTTGAAATCCTAGGTTCTATTCAAACTTTTCAAGATGGAACACCTATTCTTCATGATAGTGGTAACCCAATTGAAGATGCAGTTTCAACACTCATCTTAACCATATCTCTTCATTTCATAGGAGACTCGTCCCATCTTAAAGACAAAAATGCTGAACTCCTTAGCAACCTCCGTTGCAAGAGACTTAGTGATTTTTAAAATTACAAAAACAATTTTCTTACCAGAGTCATGTTAAGAGAAAATTCAAATCAACCATTTTGGAAAGAAAAATTTCTTGCAAGATTACCTAAAATCCTGGGAGAAAAAGTTAGAAATAACATCAAACAAGCTTTTGGCAATCAAATTCCTTATGACCAGTTCACCTATGGAAAATTAGTCAGTCTTACTCAAAAAGAAGGACTTAGAATTTGTCAAGACTTAAAACTTCAAAAACATTTGAAATGAGAAATAAAAAAGACCAGACAAGAACTAGGAAGTTTTTGTCAACAATTTGACTATAATCCCATCCAATCTCAAAACTGTAGTGGTCAGTGAAAAACCAAATCATACAGACAATCCAAATCTTCTTATAAACATAGAAAATCTTTTCAAAAGAAAGATGACAACTATTATAAGAAGCCTTCTTCTTCAAAAAAAAAAATAATTCAAGACCTCGAAAGAAGTCTTATTCGAATTCAAAGTCTCATTCTAATTCAAAATCAAAATCCAAAGTTGACTTTAAAAATATCACCTGTTATAAATGTAGTAAAATAGGTCACACTTCAAAATTCTGTAGACTTAATACCAGACTTCATGAACTTCAATTAGAAGAAGATGTCATTAACAAAATTTCTGCTCTTCTTGTTGAGTTCTCAGAGTCTGATTATTCCAGTTCTTCAGAAAATTCAAAACCCCTTCAAATTGATGAGTTAGCTGATTTCTCTTATAGGTCAAACATTGAGTCAAGTTCTGAAATAGATTATGAAGTAAATAAAAATTTCAAACAAATTAATATGTTGACTAAAATTCAAGAAGCAATTCTCGAAGCAGTCAAATATATTAATAATCCTCAAATTCAAAAAGAGTATCTTAATTCTCTTCTAAAATCTTTAGAAGAAAAACCAGTAGACAGACCCTCTCTTTTACCCTCAACTAGTAAGAACATTTATGATCTTACTGCAATCCTTGATAGAAATAAAAAAATCTAAAAAACCTGTACCAACAATTCAGGACCTTCGAAAGGAAATCAAGAAAATAAAATCAAAACTTAAAGAGCTTAAATCCAAACAACAGAAAGATTCTGATTTGCTCCAAAATCTCATTTCAAATCAAATTGATGATTCTGATAAAGAAGATCAAATTGAAAATCTTGAATCACCAAAACTAGAAGATTTAGAAAAAGCTCTAGAAATTCCAGAGAATTTTATAAATGTTTTGAGAGAAATTACTTCTTGAAAATATTTAATTCAAATCAAAATTAATTTTTCAAATGATTTTCAATTGGAAACTATTGCATTATTTGATACAGGAGCAGACCTCAACTATATCAGATATAATTTAGTTCCAAAAAGATATCACCAAAAAACAAGAGAAAAACTTTCAACTGCAAACAATTCTGAACTGAACATTGGCGGGAAAACTGAAGTTTCAGTAGTCAATAAGAATATTGCATTAAAAAATATTTTTATTCTTGCAAAAAACTTTCATCAAATGGTTATTTTGAGAACTCCTTTTATTAACTTGATTACTCCCTATACTGTTACTGATGATTGTATCACTTTCAAAACAAAAAATTCAAAAATTGTTTTTCCATTTATTGAAAAACCAAAGAAAAGAAATCTCAATCTTATAAAAGCCCATTCCATTTATAATTTTGAGATAAATGCTTTGATAAAAGGAAAACAAACTCATCTTATGCATTTACAGCAAGATGTGAATTTTCAAAGAATTCATAACCAACTTCAAAACAATTTGATTAAAGAAAGAATATCTGCTTTTCAAAATCAAATTGAAAAAGAAATTTGTTTTGATCTTCCAAATGCTTTCTAGAGCAGAAAACAACACATTGTTGATCTGCCTTATGAAAAAGATTTTGATGAAAGACAAATTCCAACTAAAGTCAGACCAATCCAAATGAATGAAACCCTAGAAAAACATTGTAGGGAAGAAATTCAGGATCTCGAGTCTAATGGTTTAATTTACAAATCTAGATCACCCTGGTCTTGTGCTACTTTCTATGTCAACAAAAATAGTGAAATAGAAAGAGGAACTCCCAGACTAGTGATTAATTATAAACCTTTAAACAAGGCTTTAAAATGGATCAGATATCCCATTCCAAATAAAAAGGATTTACTTCAAAAGCATCATTCTGCCTTCATTTTTTCAAAATTTGATATGAAGTCAGGATTCTGGCAAATTCAAATCTATCCAAAGGACCATTATAAAACTGCTTTTACTGTTCCTTTTGGTCAATATGAATGGAATGTGATGCCTTTTGGTTTGAAAAATGCTCCGTCAAAATTTCAAAGAATTATGAATGACATTTTCAATCCTTATTCAAAATTCTGCATTGTCTATATTGATGATGTTCTTATTTTTTCAAACTCTATTGATCAACATTTCAAACATCTGCATGCTTTTTTCTAAATTGTTAGGAAAAATGGTCTTGTAGTTTCAAAAACAAAAATATCCTTATTTTAAACTCGCGTTAGGTTTTTGGGTCATTACATTACTCAAGGTACCATAATACCAATTGAAAGATCCCTTGCTTTTGCATCTAAATTTCTTGATAAAATTTTAGATAAAACTCAATTGCAAAGGTTCCTTGGAAGTCTGAATTATGTTTTAAATTTCTGTCCAAACATTAACCGTCTAGCAAAATCATTGCATGATAGGTTAAAAAAAGAATCAAGTACCATGGTCAGACCAGCATACTAGGATTGTTCAAATTATTAAAAAACAAGTTTTAGAAATTCCATGCCTGTATATAGCTGATCCTTTAGCTCCAAAAATAGTGGAGACAGATGCATCAGATATAGGTTATGAAGGTATTTTGAAACAATTTCAAAATGGGCGGGAATGCATAATCCAGTTCACATCTACACATTAGAATGATTGTCAGAAAAATTATTCCACAATTAAAAAAGAAATTCTTTCAATTGTATTGTGCATTTCAAAATTTCAAAGTGGTATTTTAAATAAAAAATTTCTTTTAAGAATTGACTGTAAATCAGCAAAAGAAGTTTTGCAAAAAGATGTTCAAAACATAGCTTCAAAACAGATTTTTGCCAAATGGAAAACTATACTTTCTATATTTGGTTTCGATATAGAATATATAAAGGGAGATACAAACTCAGTTTCGAATTTCCTAACTTGTGAATTTCTTCAAAACAGGACCTAATGCCTAGAAAGTTCAAAGACAAAGGCAACGCCCGAAACCTAAATTCAAAACAAGACAAGGATAAAACCCTTGCCCAAACTTCTTCAAAAATAACCACTTCAAACATAAAATCTTCATCAGCCTAACCAGTAAAATCCTGGATGGACATGATCTTAGAAGAAAGGGAAAAAGAGGCCAAATCCCCACAAAAAGAGGCCCAAATTCAAATATGGGTTGAACAATTGGCCCAATCACCAGAATTCCTTATGGCCATTCAAAACATGTCACAGGCTTCCCAAGCCTCCTCTTCAAAGGCTTCTCCAGCCACATCTTCCTCGAAAGAGTTCAAAGGTAAAGTTTCTGTTACCATTTCAAAAATAGAGATGGATTTTCCCTCTCAAAAACCATCTCAAAATTTTTCAAAACAAAATTCTCAAATTGTTTTATCTCATAATAAATAATTTTTGAAAACAAATGAATATCTTGAAAAACAACATTTTCAAAACATTTTGACTATGGAGGAAGGATTTTATACTGAAAACCCCTCCAAAGCAATTTCAAATTTTTTTCCTAAAGGATGGTTCTTCAAACCATGGGATAAATCTAAATCCAAATCCCAATCTTTCTACCAAGCCATTCTGGAAACCACTGGCTCTGCCAAATTCAAACATTTCAAAAAACACCCAAACCACCCTAATACATCCTACTCCACATGTACAATACAAAAAATCATCCACCCTTCTAATTGGGGAACTGACCTAAATACTCTTAAACCATTCCCAACAGACCTTCAAACCAGAATTAACCATTGTTAGTTTTTCAATTATTAGGACTACCAACAAGCATGGTTTAATTCTTTTTGTATTCAAAACGAAGGAAATAGTTACTTCTAGCTATTTTACTTTGATAAAAATTTTCAAACTTCAAAATTGCCCTACTGGTTCATTCAATGGTGAAATTATTATGGGAACATTCCTAAAACCTTAATCCCTAATGTTCAACCCTGCTATGAACTTTTCAAAAATAATTTCAAACTAACACCTACAGAAAGGAGATTCCATCCTTTTATAATCTTTTATTCAAAATTCTTCCTTCCTTGGGTATGTGTCTGGTACTACCATTATAATCATACACAGGATGGTCAATGTGTTCTCATCAGAAGATTTAAAGTCAAATGGTTGGATGCTTTCAACAACAAATTTCAAAAACTTCAGTTCAAAATTAGCTAGTTAAGAATAACTTCCTTCAATGTCCAAAAGAGACAACAACTTTTCTGGCACAGAAGTCATTTGTTCTTCCAAAACTGGCAACAGCAAAATCAGAGAATGATTTTTACCAGATTGTTCAGCAAATTCTGGAAAACAAATTGACCTCTTCAAAACCAAGTTCTTCTAAGGTAGCCTCTTCATCCAGTTCAAGCTCCTCAGAACCCATCATAGATTTGGGAGATGAAAATGAAAATGATTGTTTTGGCATCTTCCTGCCAATTAGAAGAAAAAATTTCAAAATTTAAATTTTGTATAAGTATTTGTAATTTATGTATAATTATTCGTATTATATGTTTTAATTTTCTACCACCTGTAAAAAGGTAGAATTGTAAAAAAAAAAAAAAAAAAAAAAAAAAAAAAAAGGTAAAAGTATATATTTTCTGCTTTTTATTGTATTTTTCTCTGCCGACAGTGTAATCCAACAGTGATCCCTGCCAACACTTCAAATCCACAGTATCAACATTTGAAGTCTGCAAAGTCAAAAAGACTATAGTACCCCAATATGTGATCTGATAACAATTCTTCCAGCTGGCCCGTTAATCAAGGAAAAGCAGCTGAAGAATTTCAAAACTACCACTTATTGCTCTCGTATAAATTGCAGCTGCATTCTTCATTCCAGAGCTCAGTTTTTTGGAAATTAGAAAATAGGAAGCTCATGTGATGAGCATATTTACTCCCGTAATCTGTATTCTCAAAAAACCCTTTGTTCAAACATTCCTATATTTGTATCTCTATAATTTATAGAAAACAACTTTGTAAATTATAATTTCAAACATTTATAAAGGTACATTTCAATTATCTTCAAACATTTAATTTTATATGTTTTAATTTTTTGTATTTTAATTGTGTTAAGTAGAAAGAGTATGCTCTGTGCATTGCCTTTTTGCTAATAAGGATCCTTGCACATCAGAAACTGCGACATTATTTTATATTGTTTTATTTTATTGCATTTCTTCATACTGCATTCATATTGTTGTAACCCTTTGATCTTGTGTGTGTGTCTATATATATATATATATATATATATATATATATATAATTTTATTATATTATTTATACTAAGATAAAATATTAATTATATATCAAAATTAATTAAAAAGAAAAGCAAAAAAATTAAATAAGAATAACTTGCATAAGTATTGATAAATGATTCATTCATCCATATAAAAATAATGAATAAAATAATTTTTTTATGAATAAGAATAACTTTCTAAATAATTTTTTTTTCTTTGGAAGTTGAATTACACATTAATGATGAGAGAAAATAATTTTCTCTGGAAAATTACAGCTCACTTAAATGTAGTGAGAGAATGAAAAAATTTCAAATTCACTAAACCTAATTGATAAGAAAAGAGTATTTTAGTCAATAAAAATAGTTGTATCTTATTTAATGATCCTAAAAATTATAAAAAATGTCATTCTAACTAGTTAGATTCTGGCCACATGGTTTTATCCATACTAAAAAAAAATCTCGCAAATTTATTAATAAACAATACTCTCTTCTTTCTTTTTTATTTATAGTTTTATTTTTTTTTTTTCAATTTATCTGTCACTTTGACAAATAAGAAGGTATTAATGATTTTCAATTGGTTAAAGATTCAAATTGGCCCTTATATTTTTTTTTTATGAATGTCCAATCAACCTCAAAATTAACTTTGTATCTCAAATTAGCACATGATATTTTATATTTGGTTCTATTGAATCCCAAAAGAATAAAAAATTATTTTCTTATAATTTTAAGTAATAAAATATTCATTTTTTTATTTTTAAATAATAAAAAATTTTAATTTTCAAACAAAACGAAAAAAAAAATTCTTGAGTCCCAGAAAACCTACTTCTTGAAGTTGAAATTAAAAAAAAATAATTAAAACCCAAAAATTAAAAGAAATTAGTTGTTGAAACCCATAAACTCTCCTTTTACCATACACAAACAAATATAGTCAAAGGGCTGGCCTTTAACCTTTAGCCATAGACCCCACCTAACTCCCCGAACCTATTCCCCAACACCAATCTCTCAATCTTAAATCCCCTCTTTCCTCTTCTTCTTCTTCCTTTGTTTCTAAGCTTCCCATCAAACCCAAAACCCTTTTTCTTCTCAATTTTGCCGCCATCACCACCACCACTTTCGATTTCAATTCTAAACCTCCTCTTTTCAAATCCTATCGGATCTGGACTGAACCTAATGAGATACATTTTCTTTAAGGCCTCCTCGATACCTCCTCCTCCTCTAATGGCCTTGGCCTTTCTTTCCCTCACAATTTACCCATTTTCTATGACAAATTCTCTAATACCATATCCCAACCCTATACTAAATCCCAACTCTTTGAGAAGCTCTATAGATTGCACAAGAAGTTTCGGGTTATCTCTTCTCGTCTCTCTCATGGCCTCAATACTTCTCTTTTATCTCCCCATGATCGCTCTTTCTAATCTCTCCAAAAAGCTATTGAGTCCTGAAATTGAGATGAGTTTGATGATAATAGATTGTCGTTTTCATTAACATACTAGGAAGTATGGTTATTTTTAAATTTTAATTTCTATTTTTTTTTTCATTTCAAGAACTCAAGAACTTCAACAAGTTTTTATGGGTTTCAACAACTAAGTTTCTTTTAATTTTTGGGTTTTAATTTTTTTTTTTATTTTCAAGAACTTTAGGAAGTAGGTTTTCTGGGTTTCAAGAATTTTCTTTTTTTTTTTTAGTTTTATTTGAAAATTAAATTTTTTTTATTATTTAAAATAGAAAAATGAATATTTTATTACTTAAAATTATAAGAAATTAATTTTTTATTCTTTTGGGACTCAATAGAGCCAAAAATAAAACATCATGTTTTAATTTGATATACAAAGTTAATTTTGGAGTTGATTTGACATTCATAAAAAGCATAGGGGCCAATTTAAACCTTAAGTCGTTTTAAATTTTACCTTTATTCCTTTCTATCTCCACTAAATGTTAAAAATTTTCATACATTTTTGCAAAAGGGTACTTTAGTCATATGTAGTATTTTTTTTTCTATAATTGAATCTATTTAATAATTTTCTTAATTTTTATGTAATTATTTTTAAATAAAAAGGAACTAAGGGAATATTTTAGTCCTTAGTTATTTATATAAAGTTGAGAAATTTTTCACTACATTTTAGTTTATATTATACTTTCGTCCAAAAAATTTAAAAATATAATATAGTTGATCTTTAAATTTATAAATAAAATATTTAGTCACTCAAAATTTTGTATTTTTTTTTTTATTGAAATTAGTTTAGAGATTAAAAATTTTAACGATGAAATAACAATACTAATTGATGAGGACTAAAAATAGCTCCATTAATATAGGCCACACCAGTCATGTAATACCCCAAATTCATGTTAACTATGTATGTGTAATTCTTTCTTAAGTATGTGTGATCTTACAATTTCAAGATTTATGGATAGAGTAAGGTAACACTTGACGTCGGATTGAGCAGAGGATAAGTATGTAGAACCACCTAGAGCTCGATGTCGGATACAAGTGGAGGATGAGTATGTTCCTCTTGAAAATTTTGATGCCATAAGATGTGAGCTTTAGGAATTATGCCAGGAAGTTTGTGAGCTTAGACAGGCTAGACAGCAGCAACCTAAGATTGCTACACCACGACCTGTTCCAGCATATGCACCAGTACCTAGGTAGATAACTCAATTTAAGAGGTTAAAACAAGAGGGCATGACGATAGCAGAATATGCCAAAGAGTTCAATAGCTTGAGCAAGTTTGCCCAAGATATTGTCCCTACTGAGGCAGTCAGGATCAAGAGTTTCATGAGAGTATTGATTACTCCTTTGTGCAATGTTGTATGTGCTACTAAATTTGTTACTTTGTCAAAGTTAATTGACAAAGCTAAGCAAATGGAATCAAAGCACAGGGAAGAAAGAGTTGAGAAAGACCAAAAGAAGAAACATAAGGCTAAGGGGCAGAGTTATACCCATCCTATGTGCCCCACCTATGGAAAGAGACACAAGGGGGGATGTAGATTTGCCACTGGTGCATGTTTAAAATGTGGTCAAATGGGTCATTTTATAAAAAATTGCCTTTTATGGAGAGAGCAGCAGACTGCACCCACTGCTTCGCAGCTTACAGTGCAGATGAGTAAGACAAATGCTAGGGGTTCAGGAGGCAAAGATAGAGAATAAGGACAGCCTCAGGAGTTAGGTAAGGTATTAGGAGGTAGAAGGCAAGGCAAAGTGTTTGTTTTCAAATAGAAGGACACATAAACATCTAACATTGTAATAATATGTATTATATTTATTTAGAATGTATAAGTAAGAGTATCATTTGATTTTGGTACTACTTATTCATTTGTGTCCCCATATTTCTTGCTAAGAAGTTGAGAGAATATGAATATTTCTTCATCTATCACCACACCCCTAAATAAATTTCTATGTTTTGACAGCTTGAATGTAAGATCCTCGTATGACAAAGAGTTGCATTTAATGACGTTCAATATTGTTTGCACCATAATTTTTTAATGGGCTAGATCCATTAAAAGGGGCCATTAATGAATCAAGCCCAAAAGAGCAACAGAGGCCTATGTGTCTATAGACCGAAATCAACAGTCAAGAGATGGTCGGTATTTTAGGGAGCTATGAGAAGGTCTTCAGCAGTTGTCGTAGGTTACTAACAATTGAGTCATCTTAGGGAATTGGAGCAGCAGTTATTGAATTGTAGTATTAGTGGAGCGGTTATCAATATTTCCAGAGAGCTATGGAGAATTCTAGAGAATGTCCCTAGCAGTTACTGGAGGTCACCAGCAGTTGAGCCATCCTAGGAAAATGGAGCAACAGTTATTGAATTATAGCACTAGTTGAGCGGTTATTTGCCTAGGGAGTATTTAAACTAAGTGTAACCTACTGTATAAACCCTAACCAATCAATCACTCAACAACCCCAAAGGGCAAAAACCTATCGTCTTCAACCTTTTTGTTTTTTGCTTTCAAGCTTTCTGTAATTATTGTTCACAATTAATAAAGTTTCATATTTTTCATAGCTATTATTTTATTTCCCTAGTTACCATTTCCATAAATGCTATTGAGAGTCCAGACGTATTGTGGTAAGGAAATTTGGATATCCACAGTCGATTGATTAGAAGCCAGAACAGTGCAATCCACAGGCTTGTGCACCTTCATCCGCACGTGGCATGCCCACAAATTACCATTCTACCTTTGGTCCAAAATTAGAACCAACAATAATTTTGGCACACCTAGTGGGACAAACTCTCATGGCACTAAAAATAAGAAGTTTTACTGGAAAAGACATTGTTGCTGGTTCTCATGAACCGCAGGATGACACTGCAATAACAGTGCAAGAAGGTATCGTTCCACAGCTTGTGGAGCAAATCGAACGTGGGTTGGCGTCTCCATAGCCAGTTCACCAAGATAACATACCAGAACTAGAGATTCCAATATGTCCTATTATTAGAAATCAAGGTAACATTCTTCAACCTGTTGATTTCACCCTTCCTACTAATAATTTACAAGTATTAGTAGATGGATTGAATAGGCAAACTAGATATATGCATGAAGCATGTGTTAGAGGTCAAGACGTGATTCAACAAGCACTGTCTAGTATGTTAACTCCTCCATAAAGCCCTAGACATGTTAAAGTCCATAGGCCTACTAGGCAACCCTCAGAAGAGCTCGGGGGGCAATTTTTTGTTCACCAAAAGGCTGGTGATTCTCGCCGCCTTGAAGAATGTGGTTCACCCCTTACAGGAGAGAGGAATCAAGGATTGTGCCTACTGGTTGACCAAGGCAGGCTTTACCACAACAATTGTATGCTAACACTAACCCTATTAATTATCCTATTGTGTATAACAATGATGCAGGTTCAACAGAAAAGGGCTAGTGAACTTAACACCAGCAGTCAATAGGATTCCACAGCCTACTATTCCACAACAAGTCCTTAGGGAGCAAGTTCCTGTGGACATTATCAACAAGGGAGTGCTTAAATTCCCTGAGAGAAAGAATTCCATGCTCATCAATCCACCAATGGCCACTGTTAATTCCATGGCTATTGATTGCAAGTCCCTAGTGATTCCTGATGACAAGCGAAAAGCCAAAAGTCTACCGAAGGTTCGTAGGGAGAAAAGTTCTAAACTGTAGATTCCTAAAGCAAAGCCATTTCACCACATAGATAGGCTACCAGAAAAATCACCAAGAGTGACTTACCAGCATAAGTTCCACATGAGCCAACCTCGGTTCATTGTTCCTCCTGTTATGGAACCAACTCATAAGTGGCAATGTGTAGAACACAAGAAATTTTCCAAGCCACTCACCAGGACTCAGAAACGCAGGCTGCAAAGACAAAGGGTTGAGACTAGAAAACAAACCAGTCTATAGGACTTTCCTCCTAGGGAAGTCAATAGAAACAAATTTAAAAGACAAGCTATTGAGGATTCTGAGAGTTCTGATGAAGATCTACTAGGGAACCATCTGGTAAATTTGATTCTAAGGTATTTTACTCTAAACTTCCTAATGTTGATATACCTATGGAGTTTATTGTTGCTATAGGTTGGGATGATGTGGAATCAGTTGGCAGGAGATTTATGGTAGGGAGTATACCTATTCCCTATGGATGCATTACTGTAATAGTGATACTGCTTGCTAGTTTTCTATCCAAACTTGCAGAAGAGGATGTCATTGAAATACAAGTTCCTAACATTTAGGGGGAAACTTTCACTAGGGAGGAGGAATAATGGAGTTACTATACAAGTAGCTAATCCCCATCAGCCAAAGAATGTGGTTTTTGAAAAACCTTCAACTCAAATGACTCAGCATATAAAGTCATTATATGTCAATGCACATGTCAATGGGAAACCAATCACTAGGGTTCTAATAGATAATGGATCGACAATAAATATCATGCCACTCATAATGCTACATGCCTCGGGAAAAACTGAAGAGGACCTAATCTCTACAGAAGTGGCAGTATCAGCTTTCATTAGGAAGTTCACTTAAACGTTGTGTGTTCTACCTATGAAAATCATAATAGGGTATGCAGTGGAAGCAAGGTACTATGGACCTATTAAGTTCACTAGCAAAAGAAAGGATGGGAATCCCAAGGCAATAAAGATGACTAAGGCAATTGTTGAGAAAATAAATAAATAAGCAGAGACACTTCTCAAGTACACTGCCATCGTGCCATATAGGCTGATGGTTGAATCTATGACCATTTAGGAAGAACTGGAAGTAGCTGCAACTATCGTGTTCAAAGCATATCTACAACAGACTATGGATAGACTGAAAGTGGAACAGTTTCAAGACACCTATGGAGTTGAGGTAATTTATGAGGAGGAGCCTATGGAAGATGAGGATGTGATACAGATGCAGGACCTAGAGAAAGCACCTCCTAAATTCGAAGATCTACTGCTACAGGTGCATGATCTTATGCAAGATGAACCACATAGAAGGTACGTCAATTGGAAGTACCTAAAGAATTATTTTCCACTATGTGGAAAATGATAAAACAGAACTAGAAACAAATGTAACCTAGGTCCACAGTGCTTAAAAATGATTTTTTATAGGTACCTAGAGATGATGTAAATCCAATCCCATGGCTATGCTACTGTTCTACAGTAAGTTGGCTCCCTAAGCCACTTTGTACATAAATAAAGAAGTAGGCCTGTTGGCCACCTTTTCTAATTCCTAGTTTTTTTTTCTTACTTAGTTTATGTTTTCTAAGTTTTTTTTTTCTAATTTTCAATAGTCTAATAAAATTTATGCAGTATACCATTACAATAGCAACACAAATGGCTTCAGGCCATACCAAGTGATCAAGATCAATAGCAAGCAAGCATCAGGCCTCTGTAGTCGATTATGCAAATGTTATGGCTGCATGAATGGAGAAAGATGGTTATAGTGAGTCTGTACAATTGAGTCTGTGGAAATCAAAAGAAGCTAAGGAAAATTAATTTGGTCTGAGGAAGAATTAATTTTGTCTATGAAAAAATTAATTTTGCTTGTGGAATTGATACACTGGGAAGTCTATGAAGATTTTGTTTTTGTTATGCTCTTTGAAATTTTTCCCAAGACTATGGAATTTTGGATCTCACTATGGAAGTAAGACATTAGAGACATGGATACATTTTTCCATACAAGTTTTATTTTCAATCAAACTGTATGTGGGGGACATTGTTTGCACCATAATGGGCTAGATCCATTAAAAGAGGTCATTAATGAATCAAGCCCAAAAGAGCAACAGAGGCCTATGTGTCTATAGATCAAAATCAACAGTCAAGAGACGGTCAGTATTCTAGGAAGCTATGGAGAATTCTAGATAAGGTCTTCAGCAGTTGTTGTAGGTTACTAACGGTTAAGTCATCTTAGGGAATTGGAGCAGCAGTTATTGAACTGTAATACTAGTAGAGCGGTTATCAATATTTCCAGAGAGCTGTGGAGAATTCTAAAGAATGTCCCTAGTAGTTACTGGAGGTCACCAGCAGTTAAGCCATCATAGGGAAATGGAGCAACAGTTATTAAACTATAGCGCTAGTGGAGCGGTTATCTCCCTAAGGAGTATTTAAACTAAGTGTAAAATCACTCAATAGCCCCAAAGGGCGAAAACCTGTCGTCTTCAACCTTTTTGCCTTTTGCTTTCTAGTTTTATGTAATTAGTGCTCACGATCAATAAAGTTTCATATTTTCCATAACTGTTATTTTATTTTCCTAGTTACCATTTCCATAAACGCTATTGAGAGTCCAGACGTACTGTGGTAAGGAAATTTGGGTATCCACAGTCGATTGATTAGAAGTCAGAATAATGCAATCTACAGGCTCGTGCACCTTTATCCGCACGTGGCACACCCTTAAATTACCATTCTACCCTTGGGCCAAAATTAGAACCAACAGATATATATACTTGTGAGAGGGATAGCATACAATATTGTTACTTCTATTAGTGGAAGTTTAGATGTGACTGAGAGTACATTTGGAGATTATGAGAAAGATTGAACTTGAAATAGTTAAGATAACTAGTAATGATAAGGGATTTAAGAATGTTGGTGTGTAGTTTGAGATTCCATAAGATTATGAAGAATTGATTTGAAGTTATGAGCTTTTAGTATATATGGTTGTGTGAAAATATGGTACAGGATATGATTTGCCAATGAAAGGCTTAAGGTGAGATATAGTTATATTTTTCAGTTATGAATAGGTATGAACATGTTGTGTGGTTGATATATGTTCATGAGATGATAAAATAAGTTAATTCGTAAGGAGATATTTAGTGGAAAGAAAAAACAAGTCATAATTATGTACAGACTGTGAATATGGTTACTTACTTGAGGTTATTCAGGATTAAGAACTGATAATTTTTTTTATGAAATGGATTCTTTGATAATTAATAAGATGGAAGTCACAATTCTTTTATCAATAATTGATTTCAGTATTAATGATTACATGAGAAAATATATACTTAAGAATGTAATCAATCAAGGGTGAAATTTGAAGTCGAGTGACATAAGAGATGTAAAGATACTTATTATTAAGTACTGGATCAGTAAATTAATTATTATTCACATGGAAATTTCATTTTAAAATGATGATGGGTAAAGAGACCTATAGGTAGTGATTGTATTTGGAGCTTATGATGTATAATATTGTGTTTAAGGTGTATAGCGAAATAAAGAAACTTGAAAATATTTATACTTTTCTTAGAGAATCCTTAAGACTATGACAAGTTGGCATGAAATTATAGGCTTCTAACATGCCAAGTAAACGTGGATGTGTAACATGAAATATTTGATAGTTTACTGATGATAGATGGAGGTGTTCCTCCTTTGACATTCAAAGAAAGTGAAAATTGTGGACATTGTGATAGCATAGGGAGTATTGATATCCATAGTTTTGGGATTTTATTGTTTTGAAGTTTCAATTAACACTTAGCTTGTTATGACATTTGTGAAGATTAGCTCTTTTAAAGAAATAAGTCACAAGTGAATGTCGACAATTAGGTTGTTTAATGAAATGAGGATGTGATTGGTTGTATGAATTAGGAGTTTATAGTTTGCTTAATGAAACTTAGGCACATGAGATACCTAGTTCAAGTATGATAGAAATTGTATATATATATATATATATATATATATATATAGTTATGAGGAATAGGAGTAGTATGAAATAACTAATGGTAAGTAAGTAAAGTTAGTAAGGAATGAGTTAAAATGAATAGATAATATAATGATTGCCTTGCATAAAGTCTATGGTGTATAAAATTATATTATGAGAGTTAGTACCGGGTGTGTATTAATGTAGCTTGGTAAAGTGATTGTTTATACCTTGAGGTAAATGGTTCAAAAGTATTGTTAGAACATTCTAAGATCTAATCAACACTATTGAGAAGGATTAAAATGACTCATGGGCAAGATCCACAATTGTGTAAGATTATAGATGAGATACCGAGTAATGGTACTAGAGATTTTATGATTATTGATGATAGGCAAACAAAGAGGACCATACAGATCTTAAAGGATATGCTCAGAATACGTGTACTAAACTTTAATGATAATTGGGATAAATACCTACCCATGATAGAGTTTGCCTACAATAATAACTACCACTCTACCATTGGAATGGCACCATATAAGGCGTTGTATAGGAAATATGTAGATCGCCAGTATGTTGGATGGAGAAGATACCAATTATCGAGGAAAGGTTGAAAATTGCTTTCAACCGATAGAAAAATTATGCAGATTCTAAAAGGAAGGATGTACATTTTTCAATAGGAGACCATGTATTCCTTAAGTTTCATCCTATGAAGGGTGTAATGAGAATTAGCAAAAAGGGAAAGCTTTCTTTAAGATGAGGCCAATTAGTATGACATGTATGTAGTAAGAATGTTAATGACAAATATTAGTGCTAATGGTAAGCATATTAAGTCCCACGTTAATGTGTGTATGAGTATGTGTATGATGAATATGTTATGTTATATAAGGACAAGAATGGATTAGTGATGCTCATGATACACAGGTTGTGATCCTTGGGATTATGGTTAGTTGCATTGATACCATGTTGGATTGTTAGCATGTATGGATTTTACGAGTACTCGGTGGCTTTATGTTTACCCATAACCTAGGACTGTCACAGCTCCTGCGTTGGGATATGACAAGTCAAGCCCAAGACAAGTCCAATCTAGATAACATGCCTCATGTCATCCAGACATCCAAGTCCAAGCATGCAGTAGCAATTAGGCCTAAGGCCTTATAGACAGGCCACCTCGCGCCTCGTCTACCAATCATCCAAACACTAGGCACCTCGCTCTAGAAGCACTTTCGCTCACCAACGGATGATCTTGCCTAGCTTACAAGGAAAGTCATCTCTGATAACTCTTTATAAGCTCATCTGACATGTAATCCCTACTACCTATGGAAAATGGGATTCAATTACCTCAGCATAAGGCTGCATAGCCACAGATATAGGCACATCATTACCCTATCTAGCTACAAAATGATATGACATTGACTTGTCAATTACTCGCAGCCATGCAACTTACCTTCTTCGATCCCCCAACATGAAAGCACTATAAATAACAAATTCTCTCCAACTCTAAAAGGACTTTTTGGGAGGGAGACTCTCTTGGAAGGTAAAGGTTGCCTAGAGAACTATTTGGCTAACCACCATCCTTTTGGCCACCTTCAGAACCTAGAAAAGTCTTGCCAAAAGAGGAGTCTCTCGGTCATCTATTAGGAGGATGATCTCTTCTCCTTCAACTAGTCACTCTTCAAAATCCATTGCTAGACCTTATTTCCCCACTGAAAAAGATCATTCCTTGAGAGCCATCATTATACACTCTTACTAAATACCCTAGGAAAAAGCAATGGTATCATCTTTCTCAACCCACTCTCTTCCTAAAATCTTTAGCTCTGTAGATGTAGTCACACTGACTTAAGTATTGAAGGACCCTCACCAAGCCTAATGCTCCTTCTTCATGTCTTTTCCATGCAGATCAAAGATCTAACATCAATCATGAAACTCAGCTCCAACCTTTCCTCCAACTAAGGTCTAACACTTCTTATTAAGGTCCAACTCCTCCAACTAAGGTCTAGCACCTTCTAGCAACTATGGTTCAACACCTTCCACCAACTGAGGTCCAACACCTTCAATTCAACTCATCTACACTCACAAAAAATCCACAAGCTCTCATACACTCAACAATTCTACAGACCTCTTTCTACAAATTCTCTTAATCTAGGTTTAGAACTTGTCGAGCCCAGGTCCTATGCCTGGAGCTCTTTATCCATGCTAATGGGTGGCGTTAAGGCTTGGGACCATCCAGGAAAAATCCCATCCCTAATTAATGTAATAATTATAAAAAACAAATTAAGGATGTTATAGTAATTTATCTTTATTAATTTTATGGAACTAAAGTTTATTTTATTTTTAGTGAGGAGTTGATTTTGAAAGTTCAGTGAAGATGATTGGAAGATGTGAAAATTATATTTAAATTGATCATTAATTTTGTATATTTGGCATGCCATTAAGTTGAATTTTCAATGATTATGATCATTTTGTTGCATGATTTATAACTTATGCTTGCATAATTATGTATTGAGGTAAATTTACAGTTATATAATGATAAGGAAAAAATTTAGACATACCATTTGGGCTAGCTGGACCTAAATAGCCTATAGATCAAAGAGAGCCCAAAGAGACTTTCAAAGAGATCTCTCAAAGAATTTAATTGCACTTAAAGAAATATAAGATGCACTTTGCCCATAACAGGCCCACAAAGCTACAACTCAGTGAGCCTTCTCCTACGAAGAAGGCCCACACCTATACTCCTTCAACAATACTCCTCTGAAGAGGATGTCTTCGTCAATGTGTCATTCTCTTAAATTGCGAAGAATACACACGATGAAAGGCTTCATCATCAGAAAAGTGATCTATCACATCTCCGGCTTCAGCTCAACTACTATTTTGTGTCAGTAATAGGGTACTCCTATCTCCACATGAGATACAAAATAATGATGACCTAGTCTGCCATGGCATAATCTGTTTACCGGTCACATCCATCACCCACCAACTTAGAGAGAGGACTTACATAGTATAAAAGGCTGACTGCACCACCATTTTCAGGTAGCTTTTTCTACAACTTCTAATCTCCTTCTTCTTTCTAAAAAACTCATTGATTTTTAGGGAATCATCTTCTTCCAGAAGATCATCATCTCCATTATTACTACTAATTTAAGTATCGAAGTGCCTTAGCCAAACTAAGACTTGGCCCTTTAATGTGATTCTTCCTTTTTTGCAAGCTTAAGTAAGGTTATTTATCAAGAACAAAGCCCAGTATCAACAAGTTTAACCCAGTTTCCTCTTGTTGATTTTAGACTGATCATATAATTTCCTTTCCTTGATAAATTAAGGAAATGCTCTCACCCATAAAATTAATGAAAAAAAAAAAACAATATGGTCCCGATCCCATGCTATTGCCATCCATATTCATGAGTTAGTCAATGAATGAATCACTTACTACATCTCTTTATTATTAATTTTGTAGGATTGGACTTCATTAAGAAAGTTCTTTTCTTTTTTTTGGAAAGTTCATTTTGAAAGTTAGGTGGAGATGACTGGAATATATAAAAATTATATTGAAATTAATAATCAATTTTGTATATTTGGCAATTGGCATGCGATTAAACTAATTTTTTAATGATTACTCTTTATATACGATTCTTTGTATATATATATATATATATATATATATATATCTAGAGGTTAATTTTACTGCTTATGAATTTTATAGTTATTATCATACTTTGACAATCACTGGTTGTGGGTACATGGTCACTGCTCATTTTCCATCAATTCCATAAATTCTATCCAAGCAAGCAATGTTGTATACTAACATTTTAAGTATTATAATTATTATGGTTTAGATTCTCAATAGAGTTCAGAGAAATAATTTTTTGCCATCATGACTTAACATTATCCAACAATTTATTAAAAAGTCTATCATGATTGGGGAAATTATTATGTACATCATGCATTTATAAATATATAAAATTCATTTGAATTTATAGAAAATGAATTTCACATTATAAATGAAGGTGCATTATATCTGATGCACTGAATAATCTATATTCAAGTAGTATGTTAACAAAATTCTATTTCAATTACAATTTTTGACTTTTTATTTTTATTTTTTTGCATGCATACCGCAAAATTAGATTCTCATACCATCTATAGGAAAAATTGAATGATAGAGAAACTAATCAATAATATTATACAACTCATGTCAATAAGATGTAGTCTGTTTGATCTTTTCATCCTTTTTAAGAAAATGTAAAATGGGAGGTCTCATATTCGAGTCTCCCAAATTATAAAGAGTTATCACTAATTTAATGAGAAATGTTAAAGGGAGAGCTACCCCTATTGTGTAGCCTATTTCGACTCATTAGGTTTTCATTATATAATAATAATAATAATAATAATAATAATAATAATATAATAACATACAACTCATCCCAGTATTTTAAAAATCATTCCGGACCGACTGGTTCAACCAGTTGAATCGAAAACCACCGGCCAGTCTAATTTGATTCACTAAAAAAATTAGAATTCCGATTAAACCATCATTTGATCAGTTTTAACCATTTTGACCGATATGATATTTATTAATGAGAATCTTTTATAAAATGACTAAAAAATATAATAAAAAAAAAAGATTTTATCCAATCGATCAGACCACTGATTCAATTGATCCAATAAGTGATTTGACTAGTTCAATCATTGGTCTAGTTTTTAAAACATTGACTCATCCTTTCTATTCTTGAACTCTTAATTAAGTTCTTTGCAAATGGTTGATTATAAAAAAATTTGAACCTCTACTTACATTTAGAACTAGTTGAAACTTGCGTAAATGTGTGATTGTAAAATTATATTAAATTATTTTTATTTTATAAGTTTAATAATATTTTATTTTTTTTAACTATTATGTCTAAAATAAAATATAATTTTAGAATTTCGTTTATTATAATATGTGTGTATATATATAATAGAGAGAAGAAAAAAAATATATTTTTAGACATATATTATTAAATTAAAATATTATTAAAAAATTATGAAATAGAAACAATACATACTCTTTAATATTTTATATAAAAAATATTAAAATAATATGGTCACAAATTATATTAAATTATTATTAAAAAAAACTATTTGGACATATATTATTAAGCTAAAATTATTTATTAAATAAATTTCTAAATAATATGATAGACACTATCATGTATAATTTTTAAATATTACATAATTAGTAATTTATAATATGGATATCCCGATTTTTAAATTATTTTATTTAGTAAATTAATTATAAAAATTAAAATTTTTAAATGAATATAAAATTTTGATAATTGTTAAGAATTAATAATTTTCAATACACATGATATAACAAATATATATATATATATATATATATATATATAAACGAATTTTTAATAATTACATCTCTATGGATAACCATCATAAGAATTAGTGTAGTATTAAATAATTATACATATTATAACAAATATTAATTAAAATAATCTACTATAATCAGTTTAACAGGTTACTACTTAATATTTAATTATAAAAATTCTTTTTATTTTTTTCAATTCATATTTATTGTGTTTTCTCTCTCTAATTTCTCTCTCTTCTTTAAGTCTCCATTGTCTAAATTTAGTTCCTAATACAAAAAAATTTAGAATAAAGGAATAATAAAAATACTACAATAAGACTCTCTCTCCTCTTTCTTTTATTTTTTTCTCTCTCTTGAACAGAGAAACTTTACAATTTTCATATCTACAACTTGTTTATCTCTGTCTTCCTTTTGGTTTTTAAACTTTTTATAAATTATGATCTCTTTTCATAAAAGATAGTGCTAAGAGTATGCCTAACAGACTCTTTATTTAAATTAAACTCTTTATTATAAAGAGTGATCAAAGAAAAAATTGACTCCAACAAACTCTTTATTTTCAAAATATAAATTAGAGTGTTGTTTGGTTCTCGACATTTAGAGAGCCGAAATTCACTCTTTATTCTAATTGTAATTAATATATTTTAATTTTCTATACATGTTATTAATTGATACTATTTTTCTATTGGAGGAAAAATAATAAAATAAAAAAAGTGAAATCTAATAAAAAGAAAAGGAGGAAAAAAAAATTAAGACATTAAATGCTTATAAGACAATTAAAATAAATAGCAAAATATAGAAAATTTATTGGACTTGAATATTTTTTATATTTAAATATCATTTAAGATGTTATCTACTCCATTGGAGATGGAGTATTTAAGGATTTTTTATATTTAAGGAGTATTAGAAAAAATAAGTTTTTTTTTTAAAATAAAGAGTTCATTGAAAATGCTTTAAATAACTAGAATGGAGTTGGATAGAAACACCAAACATGAATTTAATATTATTTAAGTGATGATTCACTTAAGAAAATGACTTTATTATCTTTCTATATATTGACGTTTCTTTAGCAACAAATAGTGGCATTCTCTCCAAAACTTTGTGTAGCCCAATATGAACCAAGAAGAGGGGTTGAATTGGTGGACAATTAAAAAATTAATTGAACAAGAAAGAAAGAAAAGAAGGAACACAAAGATTTATAGTGGTTCGGATTATAACCAATCCTACATCCACTCCCTAATCAACAATTGGGTATTTCACTATCTATGGAGTTTTGACAAGATCACTCTCAACTTAGTGTTTTCAAGCTCACACCAAACTTTACAAGTGTTTTCAAGGCTCACACTAAAAACCTCACAAGTATTTTTACTTAGGCTAATACTCAAACCCAACAAGAGTTTTACAAGGATCACTCTCCCAACCTAATAAGTGTTTAATGGCTAACACTAAACCCTCTTTGAGCAATGAATGCTCTTACAACAAACACACAAAGTGTTTAAAGAAAATTGAAAGTCTTGAGAAATAAATTTGCAAGAGTTTGGTTGTTGGATAGTTAATTGGTGTCTTCAACTCATTTTGATGGGGTATTTACAGTGATCACCCATCAAAAGAACTGTTACAAAGAAATCATAACCAAATCTGCTTGCTACAGTAACAAATCCTGCATTTAATGCTGGTCAGGGCACAATCGCATTCGCAATAGCAATATTGCGTTCGCTATGGATAAATTGCAGTCGCTATACCCATATTGCGGTCGCGATCTTCAAATGGTTCCAACAATTACTGCCACGTGGCATAATCCCGTTCGCTGCTGATGTTACCGTTGCACTTGATTTCTGCCTTATGAATGTTGCGGTCGTAATGAACATATCGCGGTCACAATATGCATATTGCGCTCTTAGTCGTGGTCGTAAGGATGACCGCGAACGCTACTGGATGAATTATTCATTTTGGCTCATGGCTAGGTAGTGGTCGCGAAAGGTCAGTTGCGGGCGCGACTTATCTGTTGCGGGCGCTATTCATTTGTTGCGGACGCAATTTACAAGTCAGGCATAATACTTCAATAATTTTCTAAGTTCTTCATTCTTAAGCACTAATAGATCATTTTATCTGAAAAAATACACTAAATTGAAATGTTAGATCAATTCTACTTGATTGCCAAGATCAAAATCGAGATTGACTTAGTTGGATTACACCACTAAGGTCAACAATCTCCCCCTTTTTGATTTTGGAAACTAAGTTGGATTTGAAATAAAATGACTAAGTAAAAAATGATATTCATATTACCAATTAAGTTGCATTTGAATTAAATTAAAATATCCCCCTCAATTTAATACTATTCTCAAAGATTATAAGTTGAAATCTCTCTCCCTTTATGAGATGGTTTTCTAATTCATGCAATTCATGCCTATGCAATTCACAATGCTATGTTATCATGCTATTTCAAATTCAAATTCTCCCCCTTTGACAAGATCAAGAAGAGAACAATAATAAAAAAAGGAAATAGAGACAACTAGTAATAATAGAAATTGCAAGGAAATTTCATTTCATTGAAAGAAAAGGAACTACATAAATGAGAAAATAAGAAAAGAAGGATAAAAACAATCACAACAAAAAAAAAAAAAAATTAAAGAGTTCAATCTTGATCTTCTTCATCTTCATCTTCAACTTCACTAAATTCAAACTCTTTGAGATCACAAGGATTGAGTTCAAGTTTGTTTTGGATCTCAACTATATCTCCATGCATATGATCAAGGAGAGTTAGTCTTCTAAGAATTTTGTGAAGTAATTTACTTATTTTGGGAGGAGGAGGAGGTGTGGTTTGAGTACTTTGGTCTTTGGCTCTACCCTCTTCTCCTTGAGAAGTTTGAGAAGGATCTCCACTGGGGAGGGAGACTCTAGATCGCTTCCTAGACTTTTCCATGACCCCAACTTCCCCATAAGCATACTCAAATGAATTGTCTTTGGTGGGTTTAAGACACTTAGAATGGAGCATGTATTCTATGTCAAGCATGTTGGAAGTGGGATGGAGGAAAGTTTGAAGAGCGGATTTGTTTGGTAGGGTGAGAGCACCCACATGATTTGCAATTCTAGTAATTTGGGAAGAGAGAAGGATGACTCCTTTGGGGAATTTTGCTAGATGGACAAATTGGTCTATAAGAAATTTGGCGGTTTGGATCTTATGTCCTTTGAGGAGGCCAAAGAGGAAGAAAATGTCTTTTTAGGTTACCTTCTCATTGCCATCCCCTCTAGCATTGATGGAGAAGGTGACAATGCAATGGAGAACCCAAAAAGTAAGGGTACGATAGTGTTTGGCAAGGGAGGATTTGGGATCATACCTTATTTCAATTGAAAGTTCCCTCCAAAAATCATTAAAGTCTAAATCCACCATTTCATTAATAGTAGAGGCGCCTTCTTGTTGAAAATCAAATAATTCGGCTACCTACTTTAGTTTAAGGCCATAGACTTGACCAAAGAAACGAAATCGTATGCCATAGGGGCCATAGGTATCGGAAAGCTTTTTGTCTTGGGTGAGAGTTGCAAGGAATTCTCTTATGAGTTCCTCATGTCCACTCTCGGATGGGAGGATGAAAGTTCTCCAATTGAGATTGTCAAGGAAGAGCATTATGTCACCCTCAATCCCTAAGGTTCGAAGGTTAAAGATATTTGGAACTTTGTTTGCAAGGATTGTCTTTG
>CATKHJ010095869.1:0-27027 GCA_949750685.1 Vernicia montana | reverse complement strand
TCCTTAAATTTATATATTTGTTAATATATGATTATAATATATATGATTATATAATTAAATTTAATTAAAGTATTTTCACGAGTATTATTATAAATAATTAATTAATGTGAAATATTAATTTATATAATTAATGAATTTCTTTATATACTATGAGTTTATATTTTACATGAATTTTAAGTTGTTTTTAATCAAAAGTTAAAAAAAAAATTATTTTATAAGGAACTTAATGATTTTTATTTATTGAATATAATTATAAAAGTAGTAAATAAGTAAAGAAATTAGATATGAATTTTATTATATGAGTTTGAATTATGAACGATGACGGAGGATGGGATTATTTGTGATAATGGAGGTCCGGGTTGGACAATTGAACTATGGAAATTATTGTTACTTATTTGAGTTGAATATGTTGATTTTTAACAGGGGGATTAGTATGATTTTAGGAGAAATACTGTCGAATTTTCTGTAGAATTATAGGAAGTATATAAGAATAATTTATATAGGAATAAATTGATAAGTATTGTTGAGTTCTAAGAATATATTCTATGATTAGATTATAAGGATAACAAATAAAGAATTGAATCGTAGTTGATATGTGATTTGGGATTTTTATGTGTAGGCAAAAATTAATCAAGGAAAAGATGGGTTAAGTTCAAATTGAGATGATTTGAACTTAGCTGGAAAAATATAGCGAGGAAAGGTGAGTGATTGCTATCCTTCTATTTATTGTGAAATTGTAATCGAAAACCTGTTTATTGCTAAACTACCTTATATAAAGCTTCTATAATTCCAAAGTGATGTTTAAGTTTTCCTAAAATCCTAAAGAACCATAGTTCTTATTTATATCAAAATTTATAATATTTAGTTTGATTGAAAAACCTCCCCGATATGTCTATTGAATTTCATATATGTATATTTATTTGAAATCTTAAATGATAAAGTAGAAGTTTCTTCCATGTGTTTCCGTAAAACTATTTATGTTCATTAAGGTATAAAGGTTTTAAAAGTGTTTATAAAAAATTATCATTAATGAGTTTACTTTGATTTTAAATGTGTCTAATAGATTTTCTATTGATGATGTCATGACCCGATTTTAGAGCAGCGACGATCCTAGGGCATGGGTAGACTTAAGGCCACCGAAAACCCGTAGGAACTTTACCTATCAATCATCTATAACGGTATCAAGTAAACCAATCACATACAATCTCCCAAGATCTAAACCAAACAACCATGCTAATCAATATCCATCAATATCATTCATAGTTCAAATACAATATCATCTTATAATAGTTTAATGCTTTAAAAGCCCAAAAGAATACCATTAATACATGTACCATGAAGCATCTATGTTTGAATCATCATCTATACAAAATAATGAGATGTGAGCTTTACATTAATCACATGAGTCTCCGAGGACTGGAGAAGAAGAATACCTTGAAAACTTAACCGATAAACTATAGCTCACCTGAAAATGGAATCACTAATGAGATAAAGCAATGAGTAAAGATTATACTACCATAACCTGTGAAGCTTGGTGATTCAAGGTCGGTTTACAATAACAGTTCATGGTTCACATTTCAATAACAATAACCAATTGGTTCAATAATAACAAACGATTGAATTCAATATCAATAAACAATAGGTTCAATATCAATAATCAAATGGTTCAAATTCAATAACCAATCGTTTCAATAATATCAATAGATTGGAGGCAATAACAATAACATATCATTTTCAGCAGAATCATATCAGTACAGTAAGAGTATTTAGTAACTAAGTCTTAATGTTCTCCATATAAATGGCATTATGCTCAAAGGCTTTACCGAGAACTGAGGCATAAAACTTACTCATCATATCAATATCGAAGTAGAGGCTCATCTTATCGGAGCATACCTTCATCTCTACGTAAGATTAATCAGATCTTACGGCTAGGGCGACAAGCCCTCCCTAGCTAGGACATAGATACTTTTCTCTATCCACCGGAGTATACTGTGCACAATGCCTGATGTTTTATCCCACATCAGAATAAGGGATTTCTGCTTTTGGCTCAATAATCATATAAAGGTGTTCAATGGTAATCAATAACATAGATTATCAAGGGATCAATAATCATGGTTTCAATTCAACATCAAGAAGATTTATCAATTGGGTTCATGTATACGATAAAATGGGATATCACAAAGGATAATTCAAATAACAATTATCAATAAACAATTCGGTGGTCATGAAAGAATTAAGCATTTATGCCTTAGGTTCAAACACAACCATAGTAGTATAATAATCACTCACCTTAACAATGCAAATCTCAAAATAGCTTGTAATCAATCTCTAAAGCAAGCAAATGTGATGGTCACATCCTCCATCATCCTCATTCCCTCTATCTCTTCTTAAGTCTCTATGAGGAGCTACACATACCCAACCATAGAAAATAACAATGATTCAATAATCGATTCACACACTTTCACTATTGGGGCCAATTAAGCTTTAGACTAATGTTCAATTCCTTCTAATTATGACTCATATTGGTTATATATATACATATTAAGTTTTCATGCCAATCCTAGAAATAAAGCATGATGAAGTTTGTCATACGCCCAGACACATGGTCGTGTGTCTGCCCGTGTGGCAAAGGAAATTTTATCCAGACTCTAAAAAACTTGTCACATGCCCAGACACTCGGTCGTGTGTTTGCGTGTGTGACAGAGAAATTTTAGACAGAATCCATAAAAGCTTGTCACACGCCCAGACACACGGTCGTGTGTCTGCACTTGTGACGATCCTGGGTAGGATTTTCTGGTAAAATCCTCAAATGTCTAGAGAATGAGAAATTCAACCAATTCTTTCTCAAAACTAAATCACTTTCTAAATCATGCAATAGACCTATAAGTTAACTCATTTCATAAATCAAAACATAGAATCAATAAAGGATTCTAAAAATCCATTTGATCAAACCCATTATCATCAAAATGAGAAAGTTTGAAATCCTCTTTTGAAATTCATTTTCATACTCTCAATACTCATAAATCACATTTACAAATCATCATCTATTAGCAATTTCTCAAAGAAATTCCCTTTGTAGAAACTCATTTGGTAAACCAAAAGAAAGAGAAGAAGAAGAGAAAACTGCCCAAATCATACTATACATTATCTAAATGAAGGAAATGAAATGATTTAGATGATTACCTTTGAAGCTTTCCCTTGATAGTGATTCACTCTTAGTCAATTGAAGAAAATGAAAGAATGAAGAAGAATAAGAGAACTTTTTGTTCTTTGATAGCTTTTAGAGAAATGAAAAAGATGATAGAGTGGTAATTTGCTTAAGTGTATTTGGATGGTCTTGATTTGATCATTCAAATGGATGGCTCATATTGCAAAGCTTCCAAAGGAAGCTTGGTAGTTTCTATTTAATTTTAATTTCACTTGAAGATAAGGTGATGGATAGTGACTAAATTCAATGAACCTTGAAATAAGCAAATATGTAAAATATGGTGTTAGTGGAAAATGGGGTCCACTTTCCACTAACCCATTTCTAACACAACACCAAAATAAATTGGCTCATATGCTACACATAATTACACATATCATCACCTAGAAGTTCATACATGAATATTCGGGGTATTACAAATGAACTATTGAAGTATCTTGTATGTTTTTATTGCAGTCTCTTAAGTGAGCACTTGAATTTGTTAAAATTTTCTATATGAGATTTGTTATTTTATTGTAATCCCCTGTGAGGGAATTTATGAGTTATTGTAGTACTATAAGTTATATAAAGCTATTTTCATGTGAATTTCGAGTTTTTAAGCATAGATCCCCTTATCCGGTGTGGGGAACACCGGGCAGTATACACTGTATCGACTCCAACTAGAAGGAGGTATTATCCTAGCTGCTTGGCCTAGCCCGCCTAGCCTAAGACGTATGGTATTTCTCCGTAAAAAGAGCCCCTGCCATTAATTTAGTTTCGATGAGATGCAAGGACTCATCCATTGTAGACCAGATTTCTGCTAGATATATGATTTTATATTATTATATGAATGAAGTTTTAAAAGGTAGTACAAGATGTGTGGCAAATGCTCCGTAAAAGGAGCTTCCATTATTGCAGTATTGATAAGAAAGTAAGGATTAATCCATTTTCATCTATTATAGAAAGATTTTAAAGATAGTATAAGTTATTCATTATATTGCAAGAAGTTTTGAATTGTACATTATTAGTTGTATTCGTATTTGAATTGTATTTCAAGTTATTTGTTATTTGAAAGAAGATTTGAACTGTATTATAAGCTATTTGTATTTGAGTGATGTTTTTTTAAAAAAAATAATATAAGTTTTCTGTTATTCGAATTAAGTTTCCAAAAGTATTGCAAGTCATTTGTTATTTGATATTTGTTTTCAATTATATTATACGTCATTTGTTATTTGAACTAAAATTTTAAGAATTCACGAGATTTTGATTTGATTTAAATTTCAAAATGTACTATGCGCCATTTGTCATCTTATATTATTCTTATCGGATATATGTATATAAATGAGTCAGCCAAGTATCGTTATTGTGAACTAACGTTGAACATCGAACCATGCAATTTATGGTAGTATAGTTTTTACTTACTGAGTTATAAACTCACCCACATTCCTAAATTTTTACAGGAAGGCAGAAAAGTAGCAAAAAGCTTCTCAATTATTCTTCTCACTTAAGATCAGTGCAGCAAAGTAAAGTTTATGTTTAATATGTGCATATATGTATAAGTTTATACTTAAATTGTATGTGTATATGTTAAAATTTGGACGTTTAAATAGTTAGTTGCTCCGTAGTCATTGGAATTCAAAAGTTATTTAAATGATACATATTTTGTATTGTTAAGACATTATTTGACTTTCTATTGTATATGAAAGGAATAGTTTATATGAGAAAATTTATCCTTAATTGTACAAAGGAAGTGTAATGTTATGAATGTATATTGTATAAAGATGATAGATGACTTAAAAGAATAGATCTCAACATGATGATAATAAATATGTACAAGTTAATTGATAAATAATGATGATAATTGTTATGAAGTGTTTAAATGGAATCATAATGTAAGTGAATAGATGCCAAGCAGGTTCTGATATTGGGAAGATATGATTTGTATATGATATTTGTTATTGTTTATTCGGCTGGTGTATGATACCATGAGGGATTTGATAACAAGTATGGGTTCTACGGGTAGTCAGTGCCCTTATGACTACCCATGCCCTAGGACCGTTATATCCCAAAAGTGGGATGTGACAGATGTGGTATCAGAGCAAAAGTTATAGAAAAATTAAGTTAAGATCAAGGCAATCGTATAAGTAAGAAGTTAGATATATAAGTATGTAAGTGTATAAAAAATGATATAAGTTTGATAAGCTAAGAGTGTACTAGACTAAATAAACTACGGAGCATAGGATTCCTTATTGTCAATGTTTTATTTTCTTTTAATTATAGACTAGTATATCGTTGTACCGTGTTTTGAACTTTACTTGTTCTTTTGTTGTATTGCGATGCCTCTTCAAAGAGGACAAGGACGAGATTGTCCTAAAAGAGTTATTTTGTTTGAAGAAAATCTTAATATTACTTAATATGTTTTCTTGTTGTGGTTATGTGTATTATTGCTATGTGTTTAAATATGTTTGTTTCCTTTTGAAATATTGATTGTATTGCTCGAGGTGAAATAGGATTGATTGTGTTTAAAGTTAGTATGATTGAAATAAGATTACATATGAGTTGTGAAATATCAATTAATGGTATTTTAAGAATGGAAAGATAAATCATGTTGATGGATTATTTTATTATGATAATTTGAATGTTCTTATGATATTCGATATGTTCATGATAAAGAGATATAAGTGATGTTGAGATGATTAATATATAGTGTGTAAGAGTAATTTTGGAAATGATAAGAATATTATATTTTGGAGTAATAAAGATGCTTAATATGGTAATAGATTTAATAATATGAATATTAGTTTGAAATCTTATGTAATTATGAAGAGTTGATTTCGGATTATGGATTATTAATTGAAGTATGATTATTTTAATGATGTGATGCATGAAATGATTTGTTAATAAAATGCTTAAGTTGAGTTGAAATATAATTAACACTTATAGATAAACTGATGCATATAGTGTATTGCGGATATATATTTATGAGACAATAAGTAAAATTGTTAAATGACATTTAGTATAAGAATGGAGTAAAAACATAAATTATATAAAGACTATGGTTATGAAGTTATAAATTGAAAGTTATCCGAATTAAGAAAGGTATCAAAAGTATGATAATTGATGAAATGTGAAGTAACATTCGATTATTAATATGTGATTTTGATATTAATGATTCTTTCAAATGGTCAACCATAGCGTTCCCTTTGGTTTGATAAACAAAACCCTGCAGAACTTTCCCTTTATATTTTAACTACCATCCAAAAAAAGCAAAAAATATAATAAAAAAGAAAAAACAATCTCGAAATCTGAAGAATTTTCACTTCAATCTTCAAATCTTCAAATTTGTTTTTTTTTTTCATGGCCTTAAGCTTTCCCCTGGGTCCAATGGAGAATCCAACTCAAGTCATTGATCCGTATGTCGTCAATCCCTACGAGACTCGGCCCGATTCCTCCGTTGCGCTAGTAGTCGTCGTATGATGTGGGAGCCATCCATGCTTGTTCGTGAAACGACCGCTGAGCAGCTAGAGGAACGACAAAGTGATTAGGCGTATTTGAAGCATGTTGTGTTACATGAGTGGATTTGGTTATTTTCATAAATAAGGGCTGGTAAAAAGTATATAAAAGAAAAAAATAACTAGCAGAAAAGTAAAATTTTAAAAGTGGGCATATAAAAGTAAACAAAAAAAAAAAAAATGGATAGAGAGTGTAATTTCCTCATTATTAAATGGGTTATATAGTGTCGTTGCGGGTTATGCTAGTCAATCCATTTATATCGTAATTTTTAGAGTATCATAAACATGTCAACTCATTTATACTCAACCCAAACTCATTGATTATGTGTTGTGTTAACAGATAGTGTTAAAAATTATCAGCCCTAATTTTAATATGAAATGAAGTAAAGAAATTTTGCTTCTCTTCTTATTGATCATGATTCAATTTTTGGAACCAATGCTTAGTAGAAGTGCACCTTTGAACACAACCGAAGTGAACTTAGTGTCGATCATTATCAGCCCTAATTTTAATATGAAATGAAGTAAAGAAGTTTTGCTTCTCTTCTTATTAATCATGATTCAATTTTTGGAATCAATGCTTAGTAGAAGTGCACCTTTGAACACATCCGAAGTGAACTTAGTGTTGGTTAATAGGTAGGTAAGTTCAAAAATATCTTTAAGTATCTCCGTTAAAAAAAAAAATGTTAGATATAATTAAAGATTGTTTTTAGCGATAATTTCACATGTTCTATTTTTTTTTTTTCCCAACAATGCCAAATAGACGTAAATTTTAAATCAAGGTTGATGCTCAAAAAGAAACGGATGGGGAAAAGCGCATAATAAGAATGTAAGCCAATCATTATCACTCCAGTCGTTTAAAATCATACATTTCATTTTCAATGCCATTCTTTGCTGACAGCTTGACCCTTTGTGAAGCTCCTCATGGAGGGGAAAAAACCAACCCCAAAAAAGTTTTAACCTTGACAGAGCAAAATAAAGAGTGACTAATGCAATACAGCATTCACAGTGGATGAATTTTAGTTCTTAGTAGGCCTAGTTGTTAGACCAAACCCAAAGGGAAACAGAGGGTCGTAATTTTGATCACCAACATTCATTGGGAGCTGGTCTACTGTCTTGAACCAGGTTCTTGCAAGCTTGCCAGTGAATCCATAGTCACCAAATAGAAGGTCAGCTACACCTTGGCCTTCAGTTCCTGGAAGCCAAGCAGCTACAAGAGCATCTATCTTTGCAAGATAAGGCTGGATCATGACAGGGCGGCCAGATATGATAACAACACCACATTTCACAGCTGCACACACATTGGTGATAGTGTTCAGTCCAGGTTCAGGTATTGTCAGATTAAGGCTGTCACCAAATGTTTCTGCATATGGTGGCTCCCCAACTACAACAATAGCATAGGAGAATTTATTAGTCTTGACGAAGTTAAGATCCGGGTTCTCGTTGTAGACAACTTGGGTGGTAGGATCAACTGTATTTTTCACCGCATTGAGAATTGTAGTACCTGTTGATGAAGATGGTATTCCATTAAAAACATTGTCATAACATAATGGAAAAAAGAAAAAAGAAATTATTTGACTATTAGTATTTCAAAATTATTTGATGCTTGCTATTGGCTACTAGTTTAGTGGTCAAGTTCTTGTTTCATAATGCAAATGTTCAAATTTCAGCAGCCCTTCTCCCCTTCAATACCAGAAGAAAAAAAGAAAAAAGTACTTGATGATCGTCCCAGAATTCCAAATTTACAGATTAACAATTCATGCTTTGACAGATGATGATATCAGCATCAAAGCTTTAGAAAATAATTAAATCCTCCAAATGTATTTGGAAATTATAGCCATTCTCTTTAAAGGAAATTTTATAAATTATAAGCATACCAGATGTGAGGTCATTTCCACCAAGACCCTGCCATGTGATTGTCCAGCCTCCACATTGATTGCCCAAGTTGTCAGCATGGCTTCCAGCAACTAGTATCTTTGGTGCTTTCTTGGGAAGAGGTAGCAATGGTTCATCAGCAGCTTCACCATTCTTTAGTAACACAAGTGATTTCCTTACAGCTTCTCTTGCTAATTCTCTATGTTCCTGTTCAAGGTACATTGTATGATTAATAAAAGCTTTCACATTTAAAAATGATAAACGAAAAAGGCTTCTACAGCAAGAAGATTTAAGCAGCAAACCTGACTACCAAGTTGGTTGACCAAACTGAGATCAGCGAGTGGATTCTCAAAAAGACCCATGGTAAATTTAACCCTTAAAATTCTTCGTACAGCATCATTAATCCTGCTCATGGGGATAATTTTGTTCTTCACCTGATAGTTTAGATCATCAATGAACTCGGTGAAGTTATAGGGAACCATGACCTGCAATACAAAGAGAGACACATTAGTGTGTCAGTTTGCAGAACAATAAATTCCATTTCAACACTTCAATTCATCTACTAATCATAGTGTACTGAACACTTTAACATTCTGAAATGAAATAATATTTCCTAGATCATACAAAACTTTCACTGACCATGTCAATTCCGGCAGCGACTCCAGCTTCAACAGAATAGGAATAATTAGCATGTGGAGGAGAGGTAATCCGGTCAATCCCCTGCCAATCTGATATTACAAACCCCTGAAATGTACCCACAGAAACAAATTATGTGTAGGAACTACATTATATTTCAGTCAACCGACTCAAGAAAGAAACCGAATTTATTTAAATAAATATTTTACCCTGAATTTCAACTTGTTCTTCAGGAATCCAGTGACAAGATCATGATTAGCATGCATCTTCTTTCCATTCCAGCTGGAGTAGGAAACCATGACTGTTGCAACTCCCTTGCTAATAGCATTGTAGTATGCTGGCATGTGGATGTTAAGCAACCCTTGCAAATTTATCACAGTGTTGTTCTCATTGATTCCCCTAGTCGTGCCGCCATCTCCCACATAGTGCTTAGCACAGGCTGCAACCTTGGTCCTAAGGAAAATAATCAACTGGTCAGGGGAAATTGTTAATCCAAAGTTCCAAAAATACAATTATTTCCCTTAATGGATTTCACTAAATTGTAGGCAATTTTAAATGGTCGATCAAAAAGAACTCTTCATTATGAATAAACCCATGAACCTACAGATATCAGACCAAATACCTTCTTCTGCACGTGGAATTCTCAGCCACCCGTAAAAGTAATCACAAAGGGGGAATTATACCTATTGCTGCACTACCAGACACCTTCCAGAGTCACCTCATAAAAGGACTTCTAGATAAATTTGTAGATGCATAGAACAAATTCTAACATTAGTGGCAATCAAGAATTCAAGATTCAGTACCAGACAAACAGCATTTCAATTATGATTAGTATCAACAGGTTAAAGATCATGAATTACACATGTTCATTGTGGATAACTGAGATCCAAATGGTCAATTCAGATGACCAAAACAATTACACTGGAATTAGTTCAAACCATAATGGTACATACTGATAAGCAGTTTGATTAATGTTATCTAATGAATAGATTTAACATGTGGGACCTATTGACCGTGCATCTCGGCATGAGGCTAGTGCTTTCTATCACAAGACTTTCTCCTAAAGTGATGTTTCTAAGCTATAAAAAGGCAAAGCAAACAGTTTGCTCAAGAAACAACTGTTATTGGACCAGCATGTTAAATTAGAAGAAACCTCAGCATTTTAGTCTGACATCAGCAGGAAACCACAGTAGGTCAGACATGTGAAGCTCAAATCCTCTAAATCCTCTCTTTGCTCTTTAGCTAGAGACGTTGTGCCCCACCATTAATGCCATCCACATGGCTGAGCCTTTGAGACCATCCCAAAAGCGTCCAAGGGGTTACTTATATACACATCATGAAAACTGAAAGTGATGCATCATACATCCCAAGGACTTGAAACTTTCCAAACGGCAGATAAGATAAAGAAAGTGCCTTCTATAATGGATGAAAAGCTTGAACCGAGGAAGGCCCACAAGGGACTAGGTACCTAGATATTTTGTATGTCATTTATTTATGTTCCATAACTGGAAAATTAAATGGCCCACCACGTGGCCCAACTCAACAGTGAAAAATGTTCAAAGGAAGGAAGCAATCTCCACATGATGTAGAACTATTGATGACATATCAAAGGGGGCTCAACCTTTTAAATAACATAAATTAAAAACATTGAAATGTGGAAAGAAATCTCCTTAGTAAAAACATTCAAAGGGTGATATTTTTATACCACTACAAAGTAAAAACATTGAAATGTGGAAAGAAATCTCCTTAGTGCTCATATGAAATTTAAACAAGCAGCAACAGAGAAGAGAACAACTGAAAAATAAAGAAAAACATACAACTAGTTAACAATTAAAAAGTGAAAACAGTAAAGAAATAAAAGAATAAATGAAACCACTTTGAATTTTCAAAGCCATCTACAAGCTCATTTGAGTTTGATCTCTTTTTTTTTTTTTTTTTTTTTTCCTTTCGTCTGGATTTAGACGAATTTGTGGAAAAAATAAATGGTATAGAATAACATGCATCATGATTGCCAAGTCAAATTTAAAGGCAGAAGCAGCTATTTATTGGCAAGGCACTTACTTTCCAGGAGTAACAAAAGGAACACCCTTTTTAGAATTGGCAGGAAGGTATCCTTGTAAACCAGGTATAATCTCAGTCATTGCTTGAACAATTCTATGATCTTCACTGTAACTTTCATAACAACGTCCCCATCTTGGATCCCTGCAAACCTGTAAAAGCAGAAGAAGATAGCAAACAGTACATTAGAGCATTTGGTTGAGACTCTCTAGAACATGTAATAATCAAATTGTTGTCATGTTTCTTACTGCAATACATGGAGCAAAAACATAAGGAATTCCTGTAGCTCTAACTTCAAGAGCAGTTGCTTCTCCAATCCTTCTTACAAGCTCAGGATCCCTGAGAGAAATAAAAAGTATTATGATATAAAAAAAATTAAAAAGAAAAAGTAAAGAAAAGAAAAGAGATTATACAGTTGATTATTCTGCTAAAATAGATGAGGAAAAATCCTTTCCGATAAAACTTTGCTACTTTCTTCTGGACCAGTGAGAATGAAATATCATTTGTCCACTTGTAACTTCAAACTTAACAGTTACACGAAAGCAATCAAACACTCAATTTTTCACACTTTAATTCACTGGTTATCACGTTGACAATTCACCTTCAGGCATTTAACAAATTAATAAATAATTAAATATGCATTTTAATTTTGGGTATGCATTTTAATTTACATTTTTGGTATGCATTTACATTTTTGGTTTTTAGCATATTAATTTAACAAATAGACACATATTTTCAGCACAAAAGAACATCAAATTAGAAAATCCTCCAATCCATTCATCACTTAGTAACAGTGCTACGGAAAAGTGGTGACTGCATAATAACAAATCAAATTGGCATCACTTCACAACAGAGCTAGCACAAGTTCTTAAAATCAAATCAAGAATTAACCAGAACAGTTCTCCATACTGCATAGACATGCCTGGTCACTCCAAGCCCCACATTGTGAGGAAATATGGTGGCCTTGTATACATTGTTGTGTCCATGAACCGCATCAATCCCATAAATCATAGGAATTCCAAGCCCAGTCGATAAAGACCCCTTTTGGATATCATTCACTGTTTTGACCCAAGTTTCAGCTGAAGCCTTTGGTGCTGGCACACTCCCTCCACCACTGAGCACACTCCCTGCACACAATCATCACCCATTCCATTTACAATACTAATCATTTAATAACTAGTTAGCATATCAAGATTGAACCAAATATCCACAACCACAAAAATTCATTGTTACAAATATCTTATATGCATACAAAGACCAAACACTAATCCAAAGAAACTAAGATAATAGAACATGTAAATGGGTAAGTGAAACCAAATGAAATAACTTTTAAAGAATATTTTTACCTATAAAATACTTCTTCATGACATCTGGGGTTGCAACACTTCTCTCAATCTGCAACATTTGCCCAATCTTTTCTTGTAAAGTCATTCTGCTCATTAAGTCTTTGATCCTAACACCCAATGGCTGCTTTGGATCTTTGTATTTCAGATATTTTGTTTCTCCTGCTGCAGCTGCCAAGCAGCACAATAGCAAAAATCCCCAAATGGGTATTGACAATCTCCCCATTTTAGTACCCAGATGGATCTGATGAGTTAAAATCTGGAAACTGACCATAGTTAGTAACTAAGCTCAAATGTAACAAATAAAATTCAACATTACAGTCCAAAGAGCTAAAATAAGTGATTTAAAGTCAACAAATCAATCAAGAATCATAAAGATTTGAACAGAGCAAGAAGCATCAGGTTCTTGAAAATGAAAAATCAGTTACAAGAAACTTCATTAGCATATTCATACACAAATATAGCATTACATTTTGAGCTGACCAAGTTAAAAATGAAAAGAAAGAAAAAGAAAGAAATGATAATGTAGCCTTTGAACTTACATGGTGAAGCAAACCCAGAAGCTAAAAACTTCAGAAACAGAAAGAAAGAGAGAGAGAGAAGGGTAGGTAAGAAAAGTATAAATTAGATTTTGGATTTGCAGGATAAAGAAAAGAAACTGATATCCTCTGGCTATCAGAGACACTGAGAGTGTGAAATGTACTCAGCTGATATTCAGCTTAAATAGAAAAATAAAGCTTCATGGGTGAAATTCATAATAAAATATTCTTTTTACTATTATTTTATTCTTCCCCAAACCCAAATTTAGGGGTTATTCTTATTTATATTTATTATTAAGCAACCTAAAATTCTTTATATATATATATATATATATAATAATTTCTTAATAAAAAATAGGATTTAAATTTCTAACTTCTTGGATTGCCTATGACAAAACAAATAGTCCTATAAATTCAAATTTTACCAACTAATGCTCTGTTTGAATTTTTTTTTTTATATTTTTTTAAATGTTTTTAACTGTTGGGTGGATGGTGATTTAAAAAAATCCAAATTGTCTAAAATTATAATTTATGTGTTTCCTATACAATGCTGAAATTATGATTTGAGAGTAAATGCTAAAATTAATCTAATTAGCAATAATATTTCTCTCTCTCAAATGCATAAAATAATTATAATAATAAATATAAAATGTAAACTAATATAATTTTGTCCCACATATTCTTTTATGTATACATTTATAAATTTCCGCTTTAATAAGTATACATCTCAAAATTGGAGTCTTTTTAACCTCCAATTGGTAATTAGCAATAATATTTCTCTCTCTCAATTGAATTTCCTCTTTCATTTTATAAATTAGAATTTAATTTTTTAGATCAGATTATAAATAATATTTTTTTTTCTTAATTATAAATCTCTTAATTTTTATTTGAATAGTTTTCTTTAGATTAAATTAGAGTAAATTTAGAATGATAAACCAAAACATATCTGTAACACCATTTTATTGTTAAAAAACAATGAAAAGTTGAAAATTTTCTTCTCTCCATTGTAAAAAAAAAAAAATACATTTTTTTAATGTACATAAGATTATAATCCCATATTATAAAGAATGTTAATTTAACAGCTCAAATGTTTATAAGCACATAATAAATATATCTAACAATAAATCAAATTAATAGTTAATACTTTATTGGTCATTAATTAGTAATTAGACCTAAATAACACCCAACAACTGGCTGTCTTTTTTGGAAGAGGACTTTGCTTGTGTCTTGCTTTTTGGGCAAGTATTACTGTCAACCCTTTACATTTTTTAGCAACTTGCCTTGATTTTTTTTTTCTTTTTTTGAATTGAGGGGAATTTGAATTTACCCTATGTTTGAAAGCAATTTTAATGAGAAAAGAAAATGAGAAGATTAATAGTTGATAAAATGAAAAAATACTTTTTTGCTTTTTGTTTGAGAGAAGGTGGAAAATGTGAAGGAAGAAAATATATAGAGTGATATTTTATTATATAAAATTACAATTATATCTCTTATTTTATTTTTAAGAAGATAACAATATAAATAATTTTGTAATTTCACTCACTTTCTTCATTTTCACTCCAATTTTTGAGAGAAAAATTTTAGTGGGTTTCATATAGTATTTTTCCACTCAGTTTTCATCTATTTTATTTTCTTTCAGTTTTCACTTATCTTTTAAACAATGAAAATTTTTAAATATTTTCAAATTTTCCTCCCTCTTTTTTTTTTTTCCTTCCATTTTTCACTATCTTCCAAACAAAAAGTGTTAGGCTATTACTCAGACTGCCTGCTTGTATATTTACTGCCAAATTATATCTAAATGTAAAAAAGCAGCTATTATTAACGTGAAATTTTGATTTTTTGAAAAACATGAATGTCATTTTTATTTTCTACATATTTTTTGAAATGTGTGACAATATAAGTCGAGTTGTTATATGGTGGATCTGAATCCACTATGCATCCTAGTCCGTGTAATTTTTTTTTTTTTTTAATAACATAAAGGATTACTCTTAAAATTTACAGCACCAACGGATCTTGTGGACATGTCACCAAATCTTCTATGTGATTTATGATCTTCTTTTAGCTAACTCATAAAAACAAAATTAAATTAATATATAAAAACAAACAATTTAGATAAAGAAAATTAACTAATATAATCAATTTCATCATCTCTGTGGTTTATGATCATCTTTTAGCCAACTCATAAAAAAAATTTAAAATAATATATAAAAACAAACAATTTGGATAAAGAAAATTAACTAATATAATCAATTTCATAAATTAAAAAATTTCAAATTTCAAATAAATTTTGGTTAGTTAAATGAATTGTGTTCGGATTAATCATTTTTGTATTATACACGTGTTTCGACACTACATGATTATACACGACGTGAATTGCCAGCATTAATTATAGATCAGGCGCACATGTGATACATACGCAAGTGACATTTTTTTTTTTTTTTTTTTTTTGTATAACAAAATGAATCAAAAGGTTAAAAACAAAAGATTTATAAGTTATAAATTATAGATTCATCACATATATATCTGAGATTTATAGATTATAGTTCATAAATTAAAAAATAAATTTATATGTTAAGAACATATTCATTAGTAAAAATTATATATTTTATCATTCATAAACTAGAGATTCATTATTATTAAATTATAGGTTCATCACACGTATACTTGAGATTCATAGATTATAGTCTAAAAATTCATAAATTAAAAAACAGATTCATATGTTAAGAATTTATTTATCAGTAAAAATTATACATTTCATCATTCATAAACTAGAGATTTATCACTATTAAATTATAAATTCATCACAGTATACTTAAGGTTCATAGATTATAGTATAGAAATTCATAAATTAAAAAATAAATTCATATGTTAAGAACATGTTCATCAGTAAAAAATATACATTTCGTTATTCATAAACTAGAGATTCATCATTATTAAATTATAAGTTCATCACACGTATACTTAAAGTTCATAAATTATAGTCTAGAAATTCATAAATTAAAAAACAGATTCATATATTAAAAACCGGTTTAACAGTAAAAATTATACATTTCATTATTCATAAACTAGAGATTCATCACTATTAAATTATAGGTTCATTACACGTATACTTAAAATTCATAGATTATAGTATAGAAATTCATAAATTAAAAAACATATTCATATGTTAATAACTGGTTCATCAGTAAAAATTATACATTTAATCATTCATAAACTAGAGATTTATTACTATTAAATTATAAGTTCATCACACGTATACTTGATGTTCATAGATTGTTAGAATATTTCACATCTAATAAATACAAAAATGTTAAATGATTAATATAGAAATGAACTCCCCAACCTTAATAAGCTAGCTTTTAAGGTTGGTTCTCTCAAATCTATATTAAAAATTTAACATGGTATAAGAGCATAATAATTTTGTTTGTCCAAGTACCTAATATATCTTACCAGTTGTTCCGGTTTACCCAAGTAAAGTACCTAATATATCTTACCGGTTGTTTGAATACCCTGTTGTCACTTGAGGGGGGAGTGTTAGAATATTTCACATTTAGCTTTTAAGGTTGTTTCTTCTAAATCTATATTAAAAATTTAACATAAATTATAATCTAGAAATTCATAAATTAAAAAGAATATTCATATGTTAAGAACATATTTATCAGTAAAAATTATACATTTTATCATTCATAAACTATAAATTTATCACTATTAAATTATAAGTTTATCACACGTATACCTGAGATTTATAGATTATAGTTTAGAAATTTATAAATTAAAAAATAGATTTATATGTTAAGAACAAGTTAATCAGTAAAAATTATACATTTCATCATTTATAAACTATGTTAAATTATAGGTTCACCATACGTATACCTGAGATTCATAGATTATAGTCCAGAAATTTATAAATTAAAAAACTTATTCATATGTTAAAAACATGTTCGTCAATAAAAATTATATATTTCATCATTCATAAATTAGAAATTTATCACTATTAAATTATAAGTTAATCGCATACTTATAATTATTGAATGATATCTTGTTTTTTTACAGTTGATAATCAACATAATGATTCTACTTTGGAAGTGAAACTTGCAAATTTAGATTTATTGGAATTGTTTATAAAATCTGCAGATGAAGCTTACAATTTATACAAAAAGAGTAAGCAATCAGAAAACACTAAAATAAAAAACATAACTTTAAACTTATATTGCCATTTAAAAGTTAAAATAAAAAAATTTTAAAAATCATTATTTTATAAATAGTGACTCATGAAGCGAATTTAAAAATTAAAAGAAAAAAGAAAAAAAATCAAAAATATAATATTTGAGAAGTTACTATTTCGATTGTATTATTAATAATCTTATTTTCAAAATTTAAATTTATCTATAAAAAAATATTATATATATATTTTTTTTCCTTACAGCTAACGTGGTCATTGAAATGATTATCACCGCCCATCAAGTTGACTTGTTGCCACCCAAATCAGCAATATCGTGTAGCTTTGCCTCACAAGATCCCTACAGGTAACTAACAAATCCCTAATTAAAATTTGTAACATATTTAAATAAATTTTAATGTCGCGTGGACACCAAGGTCCACAATGCTATGTGAACTCAGGTTCATAATATAATTTATCATGTAAGTCGGCAATTAGTAGGCAACTGTTTGATTGTTCAAAATTCATCAGCTAATTATTATGTCACCTCATAGGGGTGTAATCAAATCGAGTCGAGTCAAGTTTTAGTTTATTCAGACTTTACTCGATATTTTTTTTTTCGAACTCAAGCTTGAACTCGAGTTTTGAATCGAGCTTAAAAATTATATTTAAATTCGGCTCGTTCAAACTCGAGTCTAGCTCGAACTCAATTCAAACTCGGCTCGTTAATAAATTACAATCGAACTAAGTTCGAACTCGAGTTTAACTCGTTTTGAAACTCGTTTATAATTTATCAAAATACTCAACTTGCTAAATATTTATTTTTAATAAAATAACTATAACAAAAATATTTAAAACTAACATAAAAGCAAAATCATCCAATTAGTGAAAAAAAAAATTAATCATAAAATTGAGTATCACATGTATTACAAAAATATTAATTAATAAAAAAAATATTTTTAAATATTAGGATATTATATTATATAATAAGAAAATATTAGATTATCTTAATTAGGATAATATATATTTTAGCCAAATTGAATTACCAAAATTTTTATAGAAGTATTAAAATTTATTTTTTGAAGTGCCAATATTATTAAGTTAATAATAATAATAATAATAATCAAGTTGTTCACGAGTCTATTAATCGAGCTTTTTGCGAGTTTATTCATGAGTTTATAATCAAACTGTTCACGATTCTAATCTAGCCGAGCTTAACATTGTTCAAGCTCGGCTCGTTTATTCATCGAGCTTTAAAGTAAGGCTCAAGCTTGACTCGTTTATAAAATGAATCGAACGCGAACGAGCTTTTATCGAGTCAAACACTGAACCGCTCGCGAACGGCTTGACTCATTTACACCCCTATCACCTCATTTTTTTAAATATTTTTTTAATTACTTTTTCTTCATGATTCAGATAAATTAAAATGATTACTTATTTACCAAGCCTTTTTTTTTTTTTTTTTTTAAATAGCATACCTCTAATATGTAAATATGTTATTCCAAATATATGTATTAATGTTTATTATCAGGGGCGGAGCCATACAAAGATTTCAGGGGGGTAAATTTTACTTCATCGTAATATATTACTTATGTTTCATTCAAAATAAACTAACAAAATAATGTCTCAAATATACTAATAATAGTTAAAGTTGGAAAAACATAACATCAAAGGCTAAAAAAATAAAATTATAGTTCAAAATATAATGTCAATATACCTTACAAATTTTAAAATTTTCTTGCCATACTAATAGCCTTGAATTGTTTTAAAATACATGAACAACAATATAAGAAATAATATTAGAAAATACTCAATACAAAACATATAACAATAAAATTACATAAAATGAACTAATTAATAATTAACCTTTTATAATTATTCTCTATGTGACCTCATATTTTGATAACGTTGAAGAATTTTCTCATTATCAATACTATTAAAGATATATCTCTTAACATATGTGATCAAACAATCATTCATCCATGAATCACACATTTTATTGCTAAAAGAAAAAAGTGAGAAAGTGAATTGGAATGGAAGTGTGAGACAGCTAGCAAAAAAGCCAAAAAGTGAAAATAAAAAATAAAAATAAAAAAAGTTTTATTATGTATGATGAATATTGAATTTTTTAAAAAAGAATTATAGTATATCAAGAGTTGTTATTATGGGCCAACATCAAATATTTTAGTATCCAAAAAAACTTATAACATATTATATATTTTTTTTAGAATATATTATTGAAAAATTTTGATGGGGAAAAATTAAAAATAACCTAATTGAAAGATTTTGGCGGGGCAAAATTAAAAATACCCCTATAATTTATACCAAATTTTGAGGGGAAGTGGGAGTAAGTGCCCTCATTGCCCCCTTGATCCGCCCATGTTTATTATTATTTATTTTATTAATATTATTATTACTTATATTCAATATTGAAAAAATAATAATTTTATTAAAAATGAATTTTGACATATACTTTTAAATGATCTTAAGAAATCAATTTATTATTACTTAAGACACTAATTTATAATTTATTGTTACTTATTGAAATGAATGTGTATTTGCAGTTGATTAGAGGTTTCAAAATAGATAGTAATTATTATTGTGATTGTGACCAATATCTTACACTTGCTGAAAAAATGAACAATATACGCAATTGATAAAAAGTCTAGTCCCACCCAACTCCTCCTGTATAATACTGAGTTAGACTGAGTAATAAGTCTGATTTCTTGTCTGATTTACTAAAACAAAATTTACTCCAAATGAAAAATATTTTAAAAATTACTTATTATTTAAATTTTGATGTATAAAAATTAAATATGTATATATCTAAATAAATGTTGATTTTTGTTTTTATTTTCTATAGTGGATATGTAAACTGAACTTTTTTTTTAGTCAAATAAGAAACAAAGAAATTTGGCAAAAAATAAAAAAAATAAGAAACAAAGAATGGATGAGAAGAATTCCGTAAATAGATTATCCTTTGTCGTTTTCAACATCACATCAAACAACTCAAATATCAATGATGTCATAGCTCAATTGGTTAAAAAAAAAAAAATTGGTTAAGGTTCTACTTTCTCTGTTCCAAAAAATTAAATTAAGAATATAATAAATAAAATTACATTTTTTCTTTTCTATTTTTGATAATATAATAAATACAATTAATTTAATTTCTTTTAAACATTAAATACATCTTAAAAATAAGAATTAATAAGGAGTAAATATGTAAAATTGAGGAAAAAAAATACTACTAATAGAAGTGTTCTAATCTTTTTAACACATTACAAAAAAAATATATATATTGGAACATTAAATTTAAAATCATTCTGCAGTGCATCTCATTTTTTATTTTTATGATTATAAATAAATTTTATTTAATGGTTAATATTAAAAATAAATAATTTAATAATTATAAATTTAAATTTATTTATTGTAAAAAATCTTAACCCACTGTTTGGGAAGATGCGAATGTGAAAGTGAAAAAAGATGAGGGGGAAAAAGTTGGAAGGTTAGTGGAATTTTTTTTTTTTATTTATTAAATTTGCTGTAGATGCAAGTGAGAAGTGCACGCTATCTTCAATGAAAGTGCAACTCTTGAAAAAAAAAAAAACTTCCTTAACAAGACAAAAAAAAAAAGCTCATTATTTTTTGAAAGCCGTGCCATTTGTGGGTCCCACCAGGACCATTCAAAAAATGTTACCGTTTGATTATAACCCTTTTCGGAATCTAATTAGTAATCATATCATATCATATCATATCATCGTGTAACAAAGCACCACTGCCTATCTCTTTCACTGCTTCAAAGTTCAAAATGCTATTTGGCGAAAAAAAAAAAATTCAAAATGCTCTTAGTTGAGGCGATAATTATGACTTTATAGTTTGAAACTTTATGCCCTCTTATAGCAAAAATTAAAAAAAAAAAAAATTGTATTATTGTGTGAAACAACTAGTATTATATTTTGGTACTAGTCGAAAATATCAGTTTTGAAATGTATAAATTATTTTTGTTGAAACTTTATATTAGGTAAATGTTCAATTTTATCTCTTTTTTTTTTTCAGTGTTTATTTAGGTTTAAAATTAAAATTTTGGACTTAATTAACATAATATTTTTTTGTTAATATCCATTTATGCTCAATTTATTGTTAAAAATAAAAATAAAAACTTGTAAAAAAATATTTGTTAGTAAATTTTATATAATTCTAATATATATTTTCTTACTGGAGGATCGAATTCAAAATATATTAATATGACTAAATTAAAAATTTATTGATATAATTATTATATTATTTGCTATAAAAATCAATTTAATAAATATTTATACAAAACTATGGGTACAATTATTCATTGAACTTGGTATATGGTATCAATGTTATGTGAATATTATGCTAATGGGTAAAAAATATCAAATGCAAACTTATTTATTTCAATATATTTTGGGCTAATAAATATTATTGAAAGCCAAATATTTGTGCGGCTATGATATAAAGTGATTTACTGAATCATTGAGGTTGTGACTTTAAGCAAACAAGTGGGTTTAAGGTAAGTAGTACATAAATTGGATTGAATTAAATTAAGAATATATAAGTTTATATTACTATCTATGGATATTATGTTACAAATTCTTTTTTGACTTTAGACATGAGAGATTTATATGTATTTAATTAAAATATATATAAATTTTAATATGTCAATTGGTGATGCTAAATAAATTAAAAGGTATATATATATTTATTAAATTATATAAATGCTAAATAAGGAATCTACCATTTTCAATAAAGAGAAAGTATATTAAATTGATTATCATTTTGGAATTGGTTTCAAAAGAAAACTGGTAGGTGATATTTTAAATTGTTTTAGTCCAATTAAAATTATAAAATCAAATTTAAAATAAGAATAAATATAGCTAGGTAGAAATTATAACATAGTAACTCATATGGAATATAGTATGGTGGAAGGATTAATTTGGAGATGTGTATGGAAAGAGACTGATTGTTTAAAATTGCAATATATTGAAGGATATTTTATTGAAATTGTGTGGAAGTTCAAATTTACTAATAAAACCAGTAAATAAGATTTAAAAAAGAAATAAAAATATTAATTCAGTTTTTAAAGTCTAGTTGATTTTGAAAGAAAATTTATCGATAAATTTAATCCGTAAAAATCCCAAGTAAATCTCTCGATTAGCTCTACAGACTATTATATAAGTTGGTCAGCACTAACTCATTCAATGAGTAGTTTATAAACAAAAATTGAGAGTTCGTGAATCTCTTAGCTAGGAGGCAACACACTTTGAGTTGCTATATTGAAAAACAAAAGTTTGTTTTATTTTATTTAAATCAAAATATATAATTGATAAGAATAAAAAGGATTTTTTACATAAATATATAAAAAAGAAAAAAAATATTATAAAAATATACTAAAAAAAACTTAAAAAAATACATATTCAACTACTTTTTATTACAAAAATACTCTCATTGGCTTTTATATCATATATGTGATTGTGAGTTTTCTTGAAATGAGAACGTCATTGCCAAAGAGCCACCTATTACTCCATTATCATATTTGTGGTGGGACTATTTTCTCTGTCTTTTTCTTCCCTTTTTTTTTTTTTTTTTAAATTTTGAGTTTCACAATACCAAATAATCATATATTGTTAATGGTTAACTAATTAACAATTAATTAATGTTAAATGTTAATGGTTTAGCCGTCTATTTTTTTTTTAAATAATCTCAATAATTCTAAATTTCTTCTTAATATTATTAAAAAAAATTAATTATTTTTTATTTTATGAAATAAACTCTTAATAATCATATATATTAAAATAAATGAAAATAATTTAAATGAAAAATATAGAAAAATAATAAAAACTAACAACAGTAAAAAAAGTTAATAATAAGAAAAAAAAATTGATCATTTTTATACATTTTAATTGATTGATGTAATCAATATTTTTGCCATCTGCAAATATTTTGATAAATTGACAATAATGTCAAGAAGTGCATTAGCATACTTAAAAAAAAAACAACAGTAAATGGTATATATTTACAAAAATATGGTATACGTTACGTATATATTTGGCATTTACAACTACTTTATATTTAAACATATTAAAAATATAAAAATATAAAGCAACAGTAAATGGTATAGGTATACCATAAATTGGTATATGTTTAGTAGATTTTTAATATCTGCAACTATTTTATATTTATACAGTTTGGAAATATGAAAAAATTAAAAAGAAAGTAACAGTAAATGGTATACGTATACCATAAATTGATATACTTTTAATATCTGCAACTACTTTATATATACCGATTACAAATTTAAAAAAATTAAAAAGATATATAAACTATCAGTAAATAATATACATATGCCAAAATTTAGTATCTGCAACTACTTTATATATACCGATTTAGCAATGTTCATTTGTTTTTATTAGTTAAAATTTGATTTTTTTTATATCTTATATTATTTTTAATAATTGAAATAATTAAAAATGCATTTCTATCAATATAATGAAAATTATATCAAAAAGAGGAACATATAATTACGACAACCATTTCAAATTTTCAAATATAATATTGCTTGTTAACAATAATTAACAATTTCTTTATCCTAATACTAAATAAATAAATAAATAAATAAATAGAATTATAATATTATTAAATTGAGTTTCATTTTAGCAAGATGGCCATTAGGTGCATAAACTTTTCATAGAATGTGATTATTAAATTACTTTAGCAAATATAGCACAATCCATTTTCAAGGATGCCACAATACCAAACGCCCTTAACACTTGATTTCCTTCAGCCCGTAGGCAAAGTACAGACAGGTTGGTTCAATAGCACCTTCCTTGTAGTATGCAAATACCATAGGGTATATTTAAATTTTATCCCAATAATTAATGGATTTTTTTCCCTAAAACAATAATTAATTAAACACAAGCTTGACCTTTCAAGAGTTTTATTTTAGTTCAATTTTTTCTTGGAGTGTGATAGTCTTGAAAACTACTTCTTTGAAAATGAGATCATAAATGAGATTCTAAACCCTAAATCCTAAAAAATGTATGATATCATATATTTTTAAATATTTTTAACAAAAATATTAGTTTTGTTTTTTATTTTTAATAATATCGAACAACGAGTTTTACATTAACAATCACTATAATTGTCACTTAATTTCAAATTATAACAAAACTTTAATATGTTAATTTTTAGTTACTCAACTTCAAAATTATTGGAAATGGCCAATAAGTCAACTACCTTGCTTGTTGAAATGCTTATTGACATGACAATTAAAATAAATTGATATTTGGTACTAACAATGAGAAATATTGGCAAATGAGAAATAAATTAATTTCTTTTAAAATTAAAATAAGATAAATTATAAAAATTCAAATCACAACTGTGACTACTGCTTGTGGTCCTTTTGGATGGTGTATATACACACATCTGAATAATTTAAAGGGAGAGGAGTAGTAATATAGTGTCTTTTAGTTATCCACACAGAATAATAATAAATAAAATTGTACTTTAATTTAGATTTGAAATGAGGCATATGCCACTATGTATGCAGTAGGCAAATAGGTAAAAAAAATATATTGACTGAATGCCATGTGTTTAGATTGGTAATGTTTTCCACCCCAAAATATAGTGCCATGTGTTATACTAGTCTTCTTTAACTCATTTTCATTTTAATCCACTCCTTTATGATCATTGGACAAAGCTATATATTTATATTTTATTATTAGTACCCAAAAAGAAAAACATAAACAACAAGAAGAATAAAGACCAACGGCAAGAAAAGAAAACAAGAGAAAAAAAAGCGAATTTTTTTCAAAACATAAAAAAAAAAAAGTGCATAAAAATAAAAACAGTAGCGTCAAATTTTAAGAAAAAAAAGTTGAAAGTAAAATTGTAGTTAAAAATTTAAAAAGAGTATGGGGTGTAATTTTCTCGAATAAAAATGTCCAATTTATTATTGGGTCCAAGAATGATAAAGCCCACACCAAGAAAAGACTTTATCCTAGGTCTGTCACTAAATCCCAAGTAAAACCTATTATAATGAAGTCTGTAGCCCACCATACGAAGTGCCAGACAAAGCACCACCTCATTAATAAACTAGCACCTCGTCATTGAACCTTCTTTAGCAAGGAACGATAAGCCTCAAGAACGCATGGCTATGTCAACAATCATCCATCAGTCACATGACGTGAATATCATGACATACCACCTGTTAAAATAAGGCGGCTCCAACTCACCATACGTGAGGGCAGTACCTAATGATGACCTAAAATATATCTCCTCTGACATTTGAAGCTTTACACCAACCCAAGAAGACTATGCACATTCATCATTACTTTAGGGATGTGTGCATTCCTTCCTCAATAATCCATGGAAATAGAGTTGAATATAAAAGGCAGAATACACCATCAATTTGAAGAAGCTAAAACTCTATACTTTTTTACTTCTTTTCTTTCTCTAAAATATTCAGGCCATAGAGAATGAAAATTCCTTCTCTTCAGCCATAGCATACACGAGCTCATCATTGACTTGAACGTCGGAGAGTCTTTGCCAGGCACAAGGCCTGGCCTTCTTGACATTGTTGTTCTTCTTGCAGGCCCAACAAAGCAAGTCCACACGAGAAGGATCCAACCCAAACCTTCATCATGATCTAGCTCTCATCAAATTGGCACTCTGTGGGAAACGATTGACTGAATTTTTCTCAGATCACTTACATTTTCTCTTCTTTCTTTGAGGTTTGCTACATTGGCATTCCTTTCTTTCATGAAACAATAATTTCTTAACTCCTTGAGTTACAAAAAACACCTTTTTAGTCTACAAGAATATTCTTTCTCTTCTTTGAACATTTTTCCTGTGTGAAAAGTGACTCACTCTAGTGAAAATGACCCTCAAGATCCCTTAGCCTGTAATACCCTAGCCTTATAATCAAATTGATTGCATGAGTATTGGATTAGATTGATTCTTTATGATGATATAAAGTGTGAATTGAATGAGTATATGTGTATATGAATAAGTATATGTGATTAGTGTACATATGGTCATTATACCATAGTGATCAAAATACAAATTGCCTTGCCATGAATTGTGAATAGTATAAAGTATATGGACCATTTCTGTAATTAATTGTGCCAGAAATGGAATTGTGAGAACATTGGTGAATTATGTTTTGCATGGTTCATTGAACCTAGTCAAGTTATGTCTTGATTCATTGAAATTTACTTTAACTTGAGGGACTAAAAGATGAATTTGGCAATTGCTTTTGGATTTAAAGAAGCAAAACAAAAATCATTTTGTATCATCTTTTTCATATTTTTCTCTCAAAGATTGCAAGAACACATTTTTCTCTCAAACTCTTTCTCTCTAAATTTCTTCTCATCTACCTCATTTCTTCATTGATCTTGTGAGATCAACCATCAAAAAGGAAGATCTTAAGGTAATGATGCTAATTCTTGAGTTTCTTTTCAATTTGTATGGTGATGTTTGTGTTGATTTGAATTTCTTTCCTTGCTTTGATGATGATGAAATGGGTTTTAAGAAAATGAGTTTATTATGATCAAGTGCATCTTGATGATGATTGTGATCATGATTTGGGTAAAATGAAGTGTAAGAAGTTAGATTTTCAAAATGGGTTTGATTTCTAACTTTGAGCAAATGAGTTTCATCTTCTAATTTGATTGAAAAATGAGCTTGATCAAGGTTGGAT
>CATKHJ010095737.1:0-26362 GCA_949750685.1 Vernicia montana | reverse complement strand
CGAAGGTCCATGAAATATTATTTGGGGTGCAAAAATACAGGTTCACATCTGTGCATTGCAAGTATATCTTAAGATGTGAAATTAAAAGTTTAATTTAAAGATTTTACCTGTCGAGGCGAATCTCATAGTAAGGGATGAACTTCCATAGCGAGGACAAGCTTCGATGACGAGGCAAGGTTCGATTGTAAGGACAAGGATCGATTTTGAGGATAAAATTTTGATGAATAGATATGCGAGTAGATGAGATAGGAAAGTTGTCAAGGACGAAGACAAGCTTGATATTAGCGAAGCGAGCAGAGGAACTTAGTACATGAGAAGTGAGAAGAGGAGCTTAGTACATGAGAAGTGAGCTGAGGAGCTTGGTATAGGAGAGGCGAGCTGAAAAGCTCGGTATCAAAGACGAGGACGAAGATATGTTCAATATTAAAGAAGCGAGCTAAGGAGCTCGATACAAGTGAGATGAGTTAAAAAGCTCGACATCGAGACTGATAGATGCTTATATAGATATGCGAAGCAAACTGAGTGGCTCGATAGCGAGTAACATTAAACAGCGAATAGACAAGTGTAAGTTTTTGTCTACGTGTTGCATTAGAATTGCATGTTATTTATGTGGCTAAGGTTGCTGATTGTCAATGAACAGAATGTCGACCACTATTATTGTTATATATATATATATATATATATATATATATATATATATATGTATGTATGTATGTATGTATAAACTCAGCCATAGCACTAAAGACATGCATTTTTTCTTCTCAAAACATATTTCTTTTATTCCTTCAAAGAAATCACAGAATCCCAAGAGTAAACCTAGAATTCAAGTGAATTCCTTCTTCGTTCCTGTGTTTATAAGAGTTGTGTTTAGAGCAAGAGTTGATCAGTGGCTAATTGAGCCGTATGCAAGTGAAAGGTGATTAAGCTTTGTTAAAGGGATTAGCTTAGCCTGATGAGTTATGAAATATATGAATTATTTTCTATTTAAATCCGTTCATTTGGTTTAATTGTTCTAAATGACCGAATTGTATTATGATTATAGTTAATATTTTCATTATTACCATTGTTTTATTGCTTAAATATTAAAAAGCCACTTCATTTCAATTACTAGTAAACTCTTCAATTGAACCTAATGATACAAATTATTGTTTTAATTATTATTGACGAGAGCATTGGGCCAACTTATTACTATGATCCTTACCGAGCCATTGAACACATGTATGACAGAAAACCTTTGCTAATAGGGAAAAAATCATTAGACCATGTGCACCAATGACTTGACTGATAAAGTCGAAAAAAATTGTTAGTGTCCTACCTAAGGAGGACCATGTACCTTAGGCATATAGTTGGCCAAGCATATGTAATTGTTTAAAGGGAGAAGTTACTGCCCTTTTATTATTGTATATCTATTCGGTATTCTGTTATTGTTCATTGTAATTGTTTTGTTATATCATTGCATTTTGAACCCTTAGTACCATTTAGCCAAGGCACATATGGTATTGTTCATTGACCCTTATTGCATTAATATAAATATGTATAAGATTTATTGACATTGTTCCTTCAAGAATCCTAGGTATTGATATATTTTATGATTCACTGAGTTGAAGGCTCATTTCTCTTTATCGTTGTTTTTCAAGTGTTAGAATCGAAGAAGATAGAACATAGAGGACAGAGCTTCTTGATTACTTTTCCTGTACAAGAAGCTATTATTAATGTATATTTCTTAAGATTATTATATTGTAAATATTATAGTTATTGTTTAAATTTTAGATGCTTCGTAGAATGAAAGAATTAATGTATAGTATGATTTAATTGAAATGAATGAAAAATTATGATTTTCTTATGAATGGTATTAGAAATTGTCATATCTTTGATCAAGGATTTTAATGATTTAATTGGGTTTTACGGGTGTTTAGTGGTTTTAAACATATCCATATTTTAGGACCGTCACACCATTGGAGTCGGGGTGTGACAATAAAAAACATATTTGAGATTTTTTTTTTATTCTTTAAAAAATTTAAGAATGTAAATTTAAGGCACATGAGAGAAAAAAAAATAATAAAAAAAATCAAAGAGCACAATATGACTTTTGATGCTTCATGCTTATTGTTTTTTTACAATGAAGTTCATGGCAGTTTCGTACAGTTCAATTTTTCTTTGATGAAATTGTGTTGATTTTGTTGGCACACTATTTTCTTTTTAATTACTAGATTCTTAGCAATATAAATAAACAAATATCAGAATTTAAGAGGATTCGCTATGCAAATTATGATTACTAATTTTAGATGTGTTAATAAGAAAAACAATAAGAGAGAAAGTAAATATAAAAGGGATGCTTTTTACCGAAATAGAAGAAAAGAAAATGAATAAAAATGGATCCCACAAATAACATAAATCGAGAGAAAGAGGAAAAAAAAAAAGAGCATATCTGTAAAAAAATAATTTGACACATTGAATAAATTGTGGGCACAACTTTTTTTGCTGTGGCAATATTACCACTCTTATTATAGATAACTACAAAAATTTTGATGTGTGATTTAAAAGAGTGAATAAATTATAGAGAAGTGTGAATAATTGCACCCATATTAGTTAGCCTATCATTATTATTGATATTAATAACCATAAAAAAATTTGATATGAGATTTAAAAGAATGTGAATAGACTAAAGAGAAGTATGAATAATTGCACCTCATACTTTATACAAAAGTAGGCTCTCCTAACTAGACTTGATATAGATGAAAATTCTCAATTCGAAATTAGGCTCAACCCAAACTTTGAATAAGTGTCTATAACACTATCTTTACACCTACATATAAGAATAGCCTCAATTGGATAATATATAATAGGTTATTGATTTTAAGTCCTATTGTTTTTTTTCCTAGTTCATTAATTGATTCAAAGTTAGGATAAAAGAAAAGGATGGCAATAAGTAACATAAATTCTAAGTCTTATTATTATTTTTTTTTTTCTAGTTCATTAATTGATTCTAAATTAGGATAAAAGAAAATGATTGCAATAAGTAACATAAACATAAAATTTTATCATATGTTCTAATGATATGAGCATAAAGTAATATTTAATTGGAGGAAATGCTAAAAAAATTTTAAAATATATATATATAATAAGTATATTAATGAGTTGAACTTGAGTATTATTAAATAGAAGACATTTTAATATAATTTGATAAATGAATATTAAAATTAAAATTAATTAATCTATTATTTTTTTAAAAATTATTATTAAATCTTAAAATAAAAATTCATGAAAATCTTTTAGCATTTCCTCCGATCAAATATTACTAACAGATTTATGAGCCAAATAATTCATATAATTTATTCTAACTAATTTTGAACTAAAAAATTTTAATAGAGTTGAATACTATGTGGGCTAATAATTTCACTTTGAGAAAAATATCAAGTGCCTACACTTTTTTTTTTATTATTTATTATTGAAAGTCCAATAAGCCAAAATAACTATGTAGGTATATGATAGGGTAAATAGTCATTCCCTTTTAATCTTTTATCAAAATTGGTGACAATTTTATAATTTGGGAGATTCGAATATGAGATCTCCCACTTCTCACACTCTCAGAGAGAATGAGAAGATCAATCATATCACACTTGATTGGTGCTCATTCTTTTTTTCTCTATATATTTTAAATCATTTTATAATGGAAAGCTGATAATCCATGGGCAAATTATTATTTCGTCTTAGTCTTTAGATCAATATTGCTAGTGGATCTATGTATTTTTTGAAATGCATTAAAATGCACCTATAGTTTAATTTCGTATACTAAATCCTTTCATCCATAATTTGGCCAATTAACGTGAGGTCAACTTAAAAAGTGGAGTCAATGGTAGTGTAAAGACTGAACTACTGTCAACAACATAAATAAAATGATAATTTTACCCCTCCTGCTGCTCTGCCAATTTTTTCTCTCTTTTTCTTTCTTCCTATTAGCAAAATTATTAATCAAAATCTAAAAAAAAAAAAAAGAAAAAGTAAAAATCCATTTCTGGAAATTAAATGTTTTCAGTAATAATTACTTATTTAACCAAATACTCATAAGAAATCAGTGAGCAGCAACTAAGTAAAGCAAGTAAATTAAAATAAAACACAAAAAAGAAACATTTTAATGGAATTAATTACCCATTAGCAGTTAGGAATAATTCAAAAAACAATCAAGCTTTTGTAACTTATCTAAATATGATAAAAACAAAAAATAAACATATCAAAAGCATGCAAAAACACCAAAGCCAAATATCTCATTCCTTTGCCTCCATCAAACACCAAAAACACCGTTGTAGCCACTAACAACAATAATAACATTATTGCAAATGTTGGGAATAGCTTTGTTCCTCCATCCAACAACCCTATTCTCCAATCAACTCCTGTCGTCGTCGCCACCACTAACAATAGCAACAATATCAATGGAAAAATTGAAAATGATAACAATAATAATAAGAGGAAGCAAGGCGGTGAGAGCAACAATGTCGGCAATAATACAATCAACAACGATGGCAACAATAACATTGACACTCATTCTCGCTATGAAGACTGTCAAAAATTGCACAATCAATTGGAGAGAATGGAGAAAGATCTCAACTTTATCTAAATTTCCTTTGACAAACTCAAACATTTGGAACTCAATGTAAGTAAGCAATTCACGACTCTTGAAAAACAAGCGACATCCTTAATAGCGTTGTTATCTACATACAAAAAACCTGAAATCGGGTAAAATTCAACTTCAACGATTCAACTGTTTCACATAATCTTTTTGAAATTCAACTTCAAACAATTATGAATCATACCGTGTTGGCAACCGTTATGTATTTACTGTGGCTACTCCTTACCCTTCGCAGTACCCAATCATAATCCACAGTCGTGTTACCAATACCCAAGCTACTATCATCCACCGCCACCAGCCATTCTAGTACCGTTGCCGCGTTTTATGATTTACAAAATTGCGATTCGGTTCGCTTCATCTTCTCGAATCCATGGAAGTGTGAATCTAGATTTAAACTATGGGGTGGTTGCAATTGCTATGAGTGATTGTTTTAGTTGATGTAAAGGAGTGATGGTCATGGGGTGAAAGAGTGACAGATGAAGAATTGGGTTCAGAGTTAATAAGAGAGAAATAAAAATTGTTAATGGAGATAATAGAGTAAGGTGAAGAGCATTTTAGTTGAAAAGAAGGGTGATCATAACATGGTAAAATAGAGAAAAGAAAATAAGTATATGCAAATGGAAGACATGAAGATATGAAAATTGCTATTAAGGCAATTCTCTCTCTCTCCATCCCTTAATTAGGGCTTGTTTACATTTTTTTTAATTAATTTCTATTTATTTGGAAAAAAAAAAAAAGTAAACATATATATAATTATAAATTAATAATTATAATCTATTTGATCAATAATTTTGCTAGTGCAGAAGAAGAAAAAGAAAAGGAAAGGAAAAATGGCAGAGGAAAGGTAAATTTATTTTTTTGTTTGAAGTTAACGGTAAATACTCACTTTTTAACATATGGACCAAATAATTAACGGTTTGAAATATTAAGGATGTTTTAAGGCATTTCTAAAAAAAAATTAGAAACTCACTCAAGTCAGGGATGAAAGAGTAATTTGCCCATAATTCAATTATTTTAGTCCAATAAATAAATAAAGTAGAAATTACATGTTTTACCCTTTTTTTCTTTGTTATTTCATTTACACCATATATTTGGTTTTTATACATTTTTATGTGGCCTGTATTTCATTTTAACAGTTTGACTTTTTTTCTAACTTTTCCATCTTTTTTTTTTTTTAAATTTTCTCCAGCTTTCCTTTCCCTTAATATATTTCTATCTTTTTTTCTTTTCGCATACCATTAGAATATCAATCTAAAGTCTCCATTCCTTTCCTTTACCTTTTTTTTTTGTCGCTAACCATTCCTTTCCCTTTAAATTTATGATCAATTTATTACAGTCTAAAGTCTCAACTTAGCCATTTAAATTAAAAATTGTTAAATTATCAAGTCTAAAAATTAATTTATAAATATAAATTATAAAAAAGTATACAAATTATATGTTTATATTTCTAATTTATATACACTTTCTTATTCAATATATTTTTAAAGGAAAAGTCAAATTTATAATTTTATCATTTTAAATTAAGAAATATATCTTTCTTGCTAAATCAGAATTATTAATACATGTAATTAAAAAATACAACTAAATACAAATTTATATTCAAACACTAAAATAACATGTTTGGTTTAGACCAAGCCAATAATTTTTTTTTCTTTTTTCCTTACTAATGCCAACACCACCAAGATATAAAGGATTCAAATTGTCATTGAACTTACCTTGAATTTAGAAATATTCATAGATCAAATTAGGATATCTATTTATCACAAAATGAAATTAAATATTTCACAAATACTCTTTTCATTTTGTAAAAATGGAGTCGCATTTAAATCTCCACACTATTAAAATATTAATACTTCTATAGTGTAAAAGGAAAGATGTCTTTTTGTTATATTATTCATACAATTGTGCCTAAAATTAAAATTTCCTATATTTGTTAAATATATACCATTTACTGTTACTTTTGATTTTTTTTTTAAGGATGCAAACCTTTTCAGTGTGTATATATATATATATATATATATATATATATATATATATATATATATATACTCACACAACATATACTAAAATAAGTGTAATATATACCATTTGCTAGGAGTTTATCTTTTTATTTTTCTAAATCTGCAATCTATATTTATTGAAATAGTTGCAGATACCATAAATATATTTAATATATATCATATTTTGTTGGACATATACCATTTGTTGCTACTTTTTTATTATATCATATTATGTTTTAATTGTATAAAACTTGTAATAATTTCATAGAATAATAAGATAATTATTATAACAATAATTTTTTTAATTTCTAATAATAATGAGTGTTATTGTATACAAATATTAACTAAATCAATCATTTAACTATAATTGGTAGCTTTCTAGCTGCTTTATTGATTGCATTGAGTGATTCAGCTATGTTTGATGTCATACTCGAGTATCTCCATTATTGTTTCTTCTCTTTTAATTTTTAGTGTCTTTGACATTATTTCCAAAAGATTTTTGAAATTGCAATCCCTTGGAATAAGATTCCATTTACTTCAAAGATGACAAAATTCATGTTTTCATCCCATTTTTTTTATTGTGTTAAATGAATACTGGTATTGTATCCATTGTTGCTAGAAAAAAATTTTGAATTTCTAAATTAAAATATGTTAAACAAATTGAAATTTTTATTAAAAGATACCAAACATATACTATACATATATCTAAAGATACCAAACATATACCATTTTTTAAATTACATAGACCTTTTACTGTACATTTATAAATAATTTCTTTTATGATTGATTAAAAAAAATTTCTAAAATATAAATGACATATATTTAACATAAACTAGATTCTTAATAAATTCAACATAATATAAATTGAAGATATCCTATTATTTTATTTCCAAAAAAGATATCTTAATAAATTGAATATAAAACAAACCTTTTAATGAAATAATAATAATAATAATTATTAGTTAGCATTTTTTTAGAAATATTAAATGGTTGAAGGATGGAAGTTGCTTTTGTATTAAGAAAAAAAAAATTGCTAATATATACTGAACAAACAAAGAAGGTTCTTTCTATCTTACTAGTTAGTGGTTAACCATGTGATAACATATTGACATTTTTTTATTAGCCAGTAATTTAATTTATTTTCTTCATTGCAATTTTAAGATAGTGACATGGACATTCTGCAAGTCATTATTAGACTATTTATTGTATGGCACTGCTTGGTTTGAATACTAAATATGTAAAATATAGAATAAAATTAAAAAGTTTGATTGACATAATATGCTTCTATACTTGTAGGATAAACATGTGTCCTACCTCCTTTCAGATGTCAAGAAGTGAAGAAAGCAACCACCTTAAGGAGCGTTTGATATCACTGTAATTTTTTATTTTCTGTTTTTTTTTAATTTAAAAAAAATAAATATTATAAAATATTTTTAAAAAAATTATTATTTTTTATTTCTTTCATATTTATCCAGAAAACATTTTGAAAACAAAAAATTAAAAATTAAAAACAACAAATTCTATTTTTTAAAATCTTAATTTTATTTTTAAAAAATAAAAAACAAAAAATATACCGAACGGGAACACATGTTTCTTCTTTTTACAATTGTTTTGTCATGCACAAAATCGTTAGGCATAATCATATTTTTTGTACAAATATTGATACCACCTTAGCTTTACAGTATCAAAGTTGGGCTACATTTCAGGAGTACAAACAACGAGAGAGGAGGGAGAAAAGGGAGAGAGTCACAAAAGACGATATAAATGTTATATTTTTAGGAGCAACGATGTTTTTGCAAGAAATATTTTTTACCGTCAAATGTTATTTGGTCTATTTATTTATTTATTTATTTATTTATTTATTTTCCCATAAATAAAACCTTGAGCACTTGAAAAGTTTTAGCCCAGTATCAGCCCAACTGGTCACATTACAAGTTAGGTTTGTCCAATTAGACCAGACACAAGGCCAACCCCTAGGCCCTTGGAGAGTCCATTAAAAGCCCATTATCATCAATTACATAATGACCAAATCTAGGGTTAAGGGTTTTGCATCTCTCTTTCAGTATCTCGCGCCTCCTCTGCCGTTAAGCTTCACCAGCTTACCTTAGAAAGAGCTCTCAATCATGGCGGAGCAGGTTCTCTTCAGATCCTTCTTTCTCTCTCATCACATTCTTATTGAAAGAATGACGTTTTGGGTCTTATTGTTTTCTCTGTTTATTCTTTGTTGCAGACTGAGAAGGCATTTCTGAAGCAACCCAAAGTGTTTCTGAGGTAAAATAAAACAAAACAAAACTTTTTTTTGTTTCCTTTTGTTAATTTTCTTTATCTGTTAATGGGAAAAATTTTTGGCAGTTCGAAGAAATCTGGAAAGGGAAAGAGGCCTGGAAAGGGCGGTAACCGCTTCTGGAAAATCATTGGATTGGGTTTCAAGACTCCCAGAGAAGCCATTGAAGGTTCTTTTATTATACTTTTATGTATATGTATATAGCCGTATATGTATTAGTTGTTTGTTGATGTGGGATTCTTACATTTTAGTAGCTGAAACCAAGTCAAGATTAAACCGAGAGTAGATTATTTCCCTGTAATGTTGAATGCATCCATAGATGCTATGGTATAATGTTAATATTGTCTACTTAGCTGCACCTTTAGCGTAATGTTAATGTCACCTACTTAGTTTTGTAATATTAATCATTCATGACTCTGTCTCTGTGGAATGATTTGGCAAGTAGTCCTTGAATCCATGGGGTATTCCATTTTTAGCTGTTTCTTTGGCATTAGGAGTTATGATTGATTCGGGGGAATTTTTGTTTTGCTCTATACTATAAGATTTTAACGCCTGATTTGCATCATTAGTATATATTTGTTGCAAAATAGTCTCTGTGATACTGTTTGTGCAGTCTTGAATACAGCTCACAGCGGACATATCACTATTTCCTTTTAGGTATATATGTACATATGTAGTGGAACTGGATTCTGCAATCCAAATTCTGTTATATTGGCTACTTAGTTTGTGGTTATGCATAGGTTAGTAAGCATGGGTTGGGTTGTCATTTGGTCAAGCAATGCTGTGTTATCTGAAGATTTCACATGATGATCAAATGAAGGTTCTTGTTGTGTTGTTCAGTGATTTACAACCAAGGTTAAAAAAAATTGGGGTATGCCCTATGCATCTATCTGAAGTTTCTTATATCATCAGTTTAGGTTTCCAATTGCAGAATTATGTGTGCAAATAAGCTGTTGCATAGGTCAGGAGTGTTTTACTATTAAAAATCAAAGGTGAAGTGACTTAGGAAATGATATTATAGAGTTAAATGGCCATAGTGAACCTGGTCTCCAACCTCAAATTGTTGAAGCCAAATCTTTTTTCAATGAGGTTTTTCCTTTTACATATTTTGTAAATTGTGACTGCAAGAAATGTAAATATTGCATGTGGTCAACTACCACTCATTGTATGGTCTAGAGAAATAGAAAATTGTGTGATAACATTAATTACATTATAGACATAGTGTAATAATTAAATACCTCGGAAGGATAGGAGTGGATTATATTCCTACCCTATGGCAAGATGCATGGCGCTCAAGATTTCCTGAGCTTTTTTTTATGTCATATTCATCCTTAGCCTTTTTCTTCCTTCATGTATTTACTTTTTTTTTTTTCTTGTACTTGACTGCTTGTCCACAGTTCTAAAAAGGACTGCTAGTTCTTTCTCTGCATATATAATATGTTTGCTGATTCAATGGCTGGAAATATGTTTATTGCAGGAACTTATATTGATAAGAAATGCCCCTTCTCTGGAAATGTGTCTATCAGAGGTCGTATCTTAGCTGGAACTTGCCACAGTGCCAAAATGATGAAGACCATTATTGTTCGCCGGAATTACCTTCATTTTATTAAGAAATACCAAAGGCATATTTCAACTTTAATTTCGACAGTACCTTTTAATGCCTTTTATAATTCATATGGAAGAATAATCTTTTTCCCTTCTTTTTTATAGATATGAGAAGAGACATTCAAACATTCCAGCACACATATCTCCTTGCTTCCGTGTGAAAGAAGGAGATCATGTTATCATTGGACAATGCAGGTTATTTTCAAAGCAGAAGTCCTCTTATTTATTATCTTGGCATGATTTAATTTCACTGGTGTGATTTGCAGTTTTTTGCCCTCATTTCTCATTTGTCCTTCTCCTTTTGATGTTGACATTTGCAGGCCTCTGTCAAAGACTGTGAGATTCAATGTGCTTAAGGTGATTCCTGCTGGATCTTCTGGTGGTGGAAAGAAGGCCTTCACTGGAATGTGAGGTTTGACACTCAGATGTTTTAGGCTGGTGTTACAGTCATAATGAGTTTAGGGTAATCTGGTTATGTAAGAGAAGACTTCCAAAGTCCTGAACAGCATCTAGGTTGACAATTGCATGGAATATGCTTCCCTTTTTTGTTTCCCTTTCAATTTATTGGTTAAATGATGGATTGTTGAAGAAACACTATATTTTTGTTTTTACTTTTTTAGTGTGCAAAAGTTTTTGCTTAATTCTCTGTGTTCCTGGAATAAATCTTACAGGTTTTTGGTGGGAAAAGTATCATTAGTTCTTGGGGTGAACTTGCATATGGTGATTATGTAGAGGTTTCATACATATATTGTTTATGCTATATATTGGAGACGTGTATTATTAAAACACATCATACATCTTATATACTTCTCATGCATTTGATTTGCTTTACATGCTTGTGCAGTTTACAGCAAGCATCTGGTGTCAAGTTCTTAGATTTTATGTTCAGCTTCACTCGTGGCAAAATGAATTGTGTGTGGGGGGTGGGGGGGTTGTTTGAAGGAGGGATCATATTCTAAAGGTTTGTATGATCTTGAAACAGGGATTGACTTGATGATGCCTATTCTCTTTGTTAATTTTCACTTTAGTCCATGTGATTGTAATGGTGAAGTTGGTGGTGGTAGTGGATGTGGAATTTTGAAGCCTGATGTTCTCCAAACCAAAAGTGGAGAAAATTGGGGTCCATTTGACATTCTTTTGTACTGAAAACATATGCTTGGGTTGATAATCAGTTTATGACACATTTAATGACGTGAGGTTGAGGGGGTGTGCAGTTTTCTCTTTTCTTTTTTTTTTTTTCAAATTTTAAAAAATAAATATTAGAAATTTTTTTTAAAATTTTTTTTTTTATTTTTTTCATATTTATTTAGAAGCATTTTGAAAATAAAAAACAGAAATAAAAATAATAAATTTTGATTTTATTTCTGAAAGACAATATAAGAAATGATCCTAAGCCTACTGTTTCATGGCTGGTTCCTTGACATGGTTAAGATAAACTCTTGGGATATCTTTTTTTTTTCTCATTTTTAGTGAAGGATTTGTGGAAATAGTGAAGGAAAAGCTAATAGTAGGTAATATAACAAATTTAATTAATTGATGGCTTGGCTGTTTCAGACAAATGAACGATTTGTGTAGGAAAAGACCAAATTTTAGTGCAATAATTATAACTACAAAATTATTTGATGAACCACATAATGCCACGTCAGCCCACTAAGAGAGCTCCTTAGATCACAGAATTAAGCAAACTTTGAAAGATGCCCTTAATAATAATGTAAATTAATGAACAAGTTGCCTTTTTTTTTTATTTTTTTTGGGGCTTGACCTTGACCTTAGAAAGTGCTATCAAACTTCAATTATGGGGGTTTAAAGATTTTCCTCTCATGGTAAAATTTAATTAAAGGTATGTCTTATATTCAAAATTTATTTTCATTTATTGGATTAAAAAAATGCAAATATAATGCAATTTTTAAAATAAAAATTCATTTCCTTATTTGGTTAGAAGAAATTCAATTTTTTTAATCATGTTTTATGTATTTAATTATTTTTGATGAATAAATAGAAGAATTTGAACGTACGATTAAAAATGCTCAAGTTACTTATTGTTAAACCAATATGTTATTGGCCAATAATTTGGATTTGAACAATTTAAATATGAATGAAAAAAATAATTTTAAATATTATAGTTTAATTATTTTTAAAAATTTAAAAATAAGAGTCATCCATTTATATTCCCAATCAATTATCAAAGCAAAATGTTATTAATACTCTAGGAATATAATTATCTTCATTACCAATAATATTTTATCAAGTTCAAATAATACCTTTTTTCTAATTTTTGTTTTTATTCTAAATTTTTCTGAGGCCAATTTAGTTTGAATTTTTCTAAAGAAGAAAGTTTTGAATTAGATTTAGCATTATCAACACATTGATTCTTGCAAAGAAAGTTTTGATTTAGATTTAGCATTATCAACCCATTGATTCTTTCCTTTTTCCATTGCAAAGAAAAGACAATCATGACAACACAAGAAAAGAACCTATTTGCATAGGTTAGTGACCGTTTTGGCACTAATTAGAAAGAACTTTAGGCATTGTTTGGATAAGAGAAAAAATGAGAGAAAAGAAAATGATTAAAGAAAAATAAAGAGGAAATGTTATTTTCTCTTGTTTGGGTACATAAAAGAAAATAAAAAGGAAATGGAAATAAGCTTCATTTTCCCTCTTAATCTCTCTCTCTAATTTGGAGAAAAAATGAAGAAATATGCTAATGAGGAGAAGATAATTTTATTATATAAACAAAAAGAGAGAAAATAACTTGCTTGAAAGGTTGAGGAGTGAAGACCTAAGAAGGTTTCAATTAGAAAAATTGAATACTTCGGAGAGGAAAAAAATGAGAGGGAGACTTAAATTAATTTAGGAGAAGAATACAATGTGATTTAGAGATAATTACAATTATCAGAAGATATCATCTAAAATTGTTTAGAGTGAAAATAAAGAATTCAAATAACCGACTCCAATTAATTTTAGGATTAATGATGAATTGAGTTGAGCTGAGTTTTATTTTCTTTCTTTTTTTTTTTTTTCCAAACAATGTGTTAGAGAAATGTTGGACCAGTAAAAATGAAGTAAAGATATTTAAGAGAAAAGAGAGATTTATTAATTAATTGGTGACTCACTAACTTTTGCGGAAAGCAAAAAAGAAAATATAAAGTCACAATCTTACATCACCTTCCCATTTGATCAAAATTTTCTCAAGTTCACACTACCAATCAATTGCCCTAAAACTTCACTTTCAAATCTTTTTGAGCAATTATTACTTTATTAATTAAACCTAACTCTGTGATGCTACTTTACATTAAGATAATTTATTTTTATTTATAATACAATAAAATCAATTAATTACTTGTTATTAACTTGGTTACAATCATTAACAATCTTGACATTGCTTTAAAAATTGATGGTCTTTTCATACTCTATTAAGAATATGACTATGATTGGTGAAACCAAATTTTAGAAAGCTTCATTTTTGTTAATTTTGTATCTTTAATGATCAATTTGTTGACCTGATTAGGGTAATTAGAGTGATAATTGTCCATCATGATAAATATGTTTTAAAAAAAAACCATTCAAATATATATATTTTTAAATATGAGATTTATAAACAGTGATTTATCTGTCAATTTTTTCACTATCACCCCAAAAAATTAAACTACGTATTATGTAATGTTATCATAGTATGCATATCTTATTTAAATTTAAATTTAAAATATTAATTCTAAAAAAAATTAAAATATCAAATCTAATTTGAATCTTATGGGAAAAATATCATTATTGAACTACAATTTCATTCAATTTTTTTTTAATTGTTAAGTAGCATTACAAATCAATTTTTATATATTATACTAAATTTATTTTTCTAATTCTTAAAACAAGAGTATCAACATTGAAATTAGGAAATTTGAAAAAAAAATACTAATATAGTTATATATAGAAGAAATTATTTGGAAGAAACAAATAAGGATAAACTAAAAGATTTACCTCTTCATTTTAGATTTTGTTGTACAATTTATAAAGTGGGCACCATTGGACCACACACACATACTCCATATATATATTTAACAAATAATAATGATACTTAATCAATACATTAACCATATATTATACATCCAAATTACCTAAATAATATTAGGTGAAGTTTCTTTGATCCAACACTGAAGTGTCCAATAATTAGTTGGGCAAATGATAAAACTATGTGGCTAGAAAAATAAGTATTTAACATATGAAAAGGGAAGAAAAGGAAGAGATATTCCCATATAATAAAACATAAATTATAAATTTATTTATACAATAAAAAAAATAACAAATCTATTTAGAGTATAAAATGATATAAATTTTTTTTTTTTTATTTATATTGAAGTGAAATATATTCCATCTATATATTAATATCTTACAATGATTTAAAAGCATCCCAATAGAGCTTTTTATTTTAAAGAATATCATTTGTATGATAAAGAGCATATTTAAATATAAAGAGTGGAATTTTTTTTTTAAAATTGAATGAACTCTTTATATATTTTTTTTCTTCATTTTGCTTTTTCTCATAAATATTAATGGTTTTAATTTCTTTTTTCCCTCCTTTTCTTTATACCATTTTCCCCTCTTTTTATTTCATTACTTTCTCTCTATTTATTTTTATAAATTCAAAAAATCAATTACTCCTCGTCCCATTTTGTTTGAAACATTTTTCTTTTTAGAATGTTTCAAAAAGTATATCCCATTTTTATTTTTAACATTTTTTTTACTATTTATACCTATTTTGTCTTTAAATATTAATTCAATTTTCCCCCATAAAGTTTATAGAAAAATGTAAGGATTTATGAAGTTGAGTATTTCAAAACAAATATTTATTATTTTAAAATATATTTCCAATGTAAAATTTTTTACTAATACTAGTTTTTCATGCAAAACAAGTATTCCTTTCATTTTATCATCTTTTAAAGTTTCAAGAATACAAAATTTAATTGTATTTAATAAAGAGTATAAAAGGAAAAATAACATATTATTTAATGCACTCTTAAAATTTGTGAAAAAAAAATATGTCCCAAACAGAATGGGACGGAAGGAGTAATAAAGTGTATAAAAACTTGAAATACATTAATTAAAATTAGAATAAATAGTGAAATTTTACTCTCCACATGTGAAGAGTCAAACTAATTCTTTACTTTACATTTGAAGAATAAAAATTATGTTGGACTCTTATTTTGTGAGATAACTCTTTATTATAAAGAGTTTGAGTTATATATAGAGTGCATTGGGAATGCTCTAAGAGCATTTCCTACGTGCTCTTTAAAATAAAGAACATATTTTAGCTAATAAAGAGTATTTTAAAGAATTTTTAAATATAAAAAGCAAATAAATTTATTTAAATCAAATGCACTCTTTATATTTTACTCTTCATTTTATTTTTTCCTATAAAATCATTTAATGTTAAATATTTAATGTTAAACATTTACAATAAAAGAGGCCAATAGAAAACAAAGATATGTATGGAAAATATACATGTATTAATTAATTTTTATATAGAGAGTGAATTTTAACTCTCTACATGTGGAGAGCAAAATTCACTCTCTAATCTATAATTTAGATTTGGAGAGTGGGTTGGAATCCTATTTTTTACAATAACTCTTTATAATAAAGAGTTTATGTTAAATAAAGAGTGTGTTGGAGATGTTCTAAGTGTCTACTTTATATATAGAAATTTATAGATTTAATCTTTACATTTCTTTTTATTCTATGAATTTGTAAGGGTAATGATTTTTTTAATAGATTTTTTTTCAGTCAAGATATCTCTAGCTAGCTTACGCATCAATAATGATTAAGAATTTTCAAGTTATTAAATTTATAGATTATTTTATTGTTTAAAATTAATAATAATAATAGATATTGGATTAGTAATTCAACAATCAAATATCTATGTTAATGTATATAAAATTAGAAGTTCAAACTTTGATAGTTCTATTATTTGTAAAAATTTAGCATATCAAGACATAATTTAACGATAAAAATATATATCACCTGAGCAATTGACTCAGGATCGAATTCCCTTTCTCGATACTAAAAAAACTAATAAGTTACCTTTCTTAAATGATATATATATTTTTTTATTTTTCTGAATAAATAAATATTTTTTTAGTTAATTAAACTATGATTTGTTTTGAGAGAAATAATTAAAATATAATTAGTAGAAATATATATATATTTTAATAATAATAATGTAAAAAACATTTTAGGAAATGAGATTATGAGAAACAAGAAATAGCAATTGCTTTAAGAAAAAAAGGGGAAAAAAAATCAATACATAAAACAGGAGACATTTCCAGCAATATTAGGAAAGAACAAAAAAAAAAAAAAAAAAAGATCACAGGAATAACAGAACATTAATAAAACACGACCAACTGATTTTCAGCCACGCTTTCTTAGAAAAATCTGGAATTTAACGTCTCTCTCTCTCTCTCTCTCTCTCTTTACACTTTTAACCATAAACATAGAGACTACCCATCTAATCTTTCCCATTATATTCACTATTTTTCTTTGATTCTTTCTCTCTCTTTTTTTTTTCTTCTTCTGTAACTTTGGATTCCCATAAACAATAAGGACTTGCTAAAAAGAGATTAATTAGAACCCTTTTTAATATACAACATAAAAGTAATCATGTGTGTTCAGGATGCAGAGCAGGTTAGTCAAGAAATGGAGAGTCTTGACAATACTAATAGCAGCAAGAAACAGTCTTGGCCTTTACATTGTGAGGTCTTGCATACCCAGATGGAGAATTGGGATAAAGACTCTCCTTTGATCAGTTCTAGTGATGGGTTTACTGTGGCCAATTCATTTCCTGTAAGAATTCACTTCTTACTCTATTTCCATTCTGTCCTTTTTTTTTTTTTTTTTGCTAAATTTTTAGTAATGTCTACTATTTCTTTTGATGACCAGTTTGGTTAGAATTTATGGATGCTTGTTTTTTAAGTCATTGATTATTTGTAATTTTGCTTTCTGATTTTTTCTTCTTCTTTTACTTCTTCCGATGTTGTTTTGGAAGGTTTTGACTTTAGTTTCTTGTGCAATTTGGAATTTCTTTCTGGTTAATAGGTATGGAGAGTCTATGGGCATGTATGAATGCAATTTTTGCTTTGTCTTGGAGAACTTCGACTCTTTTTTTTTTCTCCATCTGTTTTGAGTTTTCTTTGTTCATCAATTAATAATTTCTTTCTCTCTTTCTTTTTTTAGGAATTTCTATTCTATAGTTTTAGGAATTTCTTTCTATAGTAATTAACTGCAAACAATTTTAAACACTTTCTATAGAAATTGCTTTTCACAGTTATAATGGAAAAAAGTTCTTTTAGATCAGAGAGAGAGAGAGAGAGACAGAATTTTTTTACTTCTATATTTTATGTATTTATCTGTTCAGATGACCTCTTACAAGCATAATTTGTTTATTTTAGCCTTCTATAAGACTAAAAAGTAGTGTTCTTTTTTTTTTTCCTCCCCTCCTATTGAATCTTTCATAATTGAGTTATGTTGCTGGTTGGAAAATTCAGATATGGAAAGAATTTGTTTTGCCCTGCTTTGTATGGTCAAATAATTCTTGTGGGGTACTTTTGGTATAATCAACAACAGGATTGATTATCACAGTAAACTTGATAAGATTTCCCTGGGTTATCTTCCTTTTGTCTTTATCACATCTTTTGAAATTTCATATTTCACAAGAATCCAGGCTTGATTCTTAACAACTGTCCCTACATGTACATGATGGTTAACCTGCAGCCAATTAAATCAAATTTATTTCCTTTATACTTATTTACATAATTTCATTCAGCATTCAGGAATAGTATTTTTTTAAATCAAGTTAGAATAGTTAGCATTACTGTCCTTTTAGTAAAGAAAAAAAAGAATGATGGTGTTCATATAAAAGAAATGGAATTCTACGTAGTGTAGATTCTTTCATAAGATATTTAATAGTTCAGTTGTTTACATGATCCTTTTTTGATCAATGCTTTTCGAATAGAGCTATAACTTATGTCATACAGCCTGGGATTTTAATTTGTAGCTTGGCATGGATTAATTTGAGAGAAGGAAGATTGAGATAGTTTAGACATGTTAGATGCAAACCTAGGGAGGTCTCAATTAGAAAGGTTGAGCACATTGTGATAAGAGGAGGGGGAAGAAAGAAAGGGGCAAGCCTAAATTAACTTGGAGGAGAGTGGTACAATGTGATCTAGACGCATTACACTAATCTAAAATTGTTTAGAGTGGAAATAAAGAATCCATATATTCGACCCCAATTAATTTTAGGATTAAAGTTGAGTCAAGTTGAGTTGGCATGGATTAATGTATTTCACTGAGGTAATTCCAAAACCAAATAAACAAGGATATTACATTTGGGTTGAAATTGACTGCTATATGAAATGCACTTCTGTAGCATCATCTCTGCAATAAGTATCAAATTACTGTATTTCTCCTAGATGGATCTAACACCCTGCAAATCTTGTGAGAATTACTAGAGGTTTCACATGGTGGTTTTGCCTAATTATGCTCTCCTTCAAATACTTTAATGTTACCTTAAAATATGACATGGGTAGGATTAAGGCAAAATGTAGATTGGGTAATGAGGGATTACTTTAGAATCTAGTTTTATTGGATGTAAAGGTCTTGAGTATTATAATCAGACAACAATTGCCCTTTGATTATCTCAGCTTTGGGATTTGGTATCATGCTATGTATAATCTTTATCTCTATGTTTTGAAACCCGGACTGGCCCAGCCCATTCAACCGGGAAAACTAGGAATCGGTCCACAAACTGGTCCTGGTCACCTATAAACTCAGTACCTTCCGTAATGAGCGTTCACAATGTGTAACGAAAGTCACTTTGCTCTTTGTATGATTGTAACGTTCGTTCAAAACATGTAACGTGTTTTATCCATGCACATTAACAAATATATAATAAATATATGTTATTATTTCAAATTTTGATTTGACCCTGGTTGAACTTTTGACCCGTGATCCTCTGCCTTCACCGGTTCTAAGATCAGACCGGATTTGAAAACATGGCTTTTTCTAGAAATTGTCTTCTGCACAACTTTAGAATACTGTATGCCTCCCAATTAACCTAATCATATACACTTTTTGCATTGATTCTGAACCCTTTATGTGGGAAATAATATGCTTGTTATTAAAATCAACATTTACATTTGTGATTACTGTATATAGGCAAGATTTTGACTTCGAGTATATTTTTGTGTCCTTTGATGTCCTGTTATTACCTCAATTAATTTCATATCTTTGTGGCCATTCAGCTAGAAAGCATCTGTGAGGATAGAGTGACTGTGGAGAGGAAACGGAATCTGTTGACAAATTTTGTCCCTATCCTTCGGTCAGGAGAGTGGTCTGACATTGGTGGTCGGCCTTATATGGAGGATACGCACATTTGCATCACCAACCTGGCTGAGAAATTTGGTTATAATTTACTTAAGGACGAATCTATTTCTTTATATGGTGTAAGTTCTATGGCCTTACTTCTAATACTTAACAATAATTTTGTTTTCACTTATGAGTTACTTTTAAATTACTAGCAAGATTTGTAGTTTCTCAGTCAACTAGTTCTAGGGTGGCAATCTTTTAGGAATATGGGTTTTTTGCACCCTATTGCCTACTCTTCCCTCTTTATGCACAACATATGAAATGCACACAGAAAAAACAAGTCTAAGAATGGTCTGTCAATAGAAGTATTGCTTTGTAGACAAGATGGAATGGGGCTTGTTGCCTTGTTACAAATCTGAGTCCATGATAGCATCCATTTTTTCATTACTAATTTTTAACATCAGCTTGAAAAGAAAAGGCATTCTTCATCTCTCTATTCCATTAATTGCTTGCCAACATTTTGAAATTAGATGGATTATCTGGGATGATTTGTTTGAACAGTGCTATTTTAGAGCCATGAGCATCTTGACCATAGCTTCATTCAGTATATGTGATTATTGAAATTGGATTTCTAATGAATTACAGTAATAAACACCTCAAGCCCTTAAGTTAGTATTTCTATTATTAAGTGATCTGAGGAAAGTAAATTGCCACTAGGCTAGTACCAGTGGTCGGATACCTACGTCTTACAATATAGGCAATTAGAGTTTAGACTCCCATTTCCCACTAACCCTTCCTTGAACATCCCACATCCCCCAAAAAATTAAAAAACATCAGAAAATAAGAAAGAGTAATGATATCCTTCGTCTCTACTCAGTTTGGATCAAATTGCTCAGTATTCAACCTGAAATGAACTTATTGTAATTGCTTTTATTGTAATTGCTTTGCATAAAGTATCGAGAAAACAAAGTAAGCACATAGTGGCAATAATAGTATGAATTTTTCTTTCTTACTTTCACAATTTGAAATAGCAATTGCTTTGAATCAACAGGTATTTGATGGGCATGGAGGAAAGAGTGCAGCACAGTTTGTCCGAGACCATTTGCCAAGAGTCATTGTTGAGGATGCGGATTTCCCTTTAGAACTTGAGAAAGTGATCACAAGGTCATTCATTGAGACTGATGCTGCTTTTGCAGAGACATGCTCCCTTGAGTCTGCCCAATCTTCTGGCACAACTGCACTTACTGCAATGATCTTTGGGAGGTAAGCACCTTCCTTCCTTTACTGATGGTTAGCAATCTACTTTTCTTTGGTACATTTAGGATTTTTTGTCCCAAGCCAAACAATCCCTTTTTCATTTTTTCAAATGGGACTTTCTGGCCTGCCCCAAAGTAAGTGACAGTCATGGATGTGCTGTGGCCAATAAGTTAAGACCTAAATAATGGCTGTATTGAGGTGTGGTTTTGTAACATTATGAGCAGTGACAGAGCCAGCATTTTTTTTAAGAGGGACCAAAATAACTTTGTGATTTAATATGTCATTATGTATTTATATGTTTAACTTTTCATATGAATTTAAATAAACTATATAAGCACATAGAAAATAAGTATAGCAAAATAATGTCTAGACATGTTTTTCGTATGTAAATGATAAATAGACAAAAAGATTAAAGAAAAACCTTATCAAGATTGAATTGAAAGTTTAAATATTTTCATAACACCATAATAAGATTTCCAAAGCACATTTTTATTCTTCACTCTTTAGATTATCTGTAACAATAAAGTGAAATAGTAAATATCACATATTAAAGCACTAATTTAATTCCAAATCAAAACACTAATTCAATTTCAAATTTGAATCAAAGTACTAATTTTTCAAATTTGAATCAAAGCACACATTTAATTCTAAATTTATACTGCTAAAAAATATATATGCAAAAAATAAAAAAAAAATTGCAAAATGAGTTTTGTATCTCTTAGACTCTTATCTCAATTTCTTCTCTTCTTAGCTATTGTCTTAATGTCTTGATTTTTCCCTATTAGTCTTACAACACATTTAATTCCAAATTTATACTACTAAAAAAATTATATGCAGAAAATAAGAAAAAAAATAAATAAAAAATTAGAAAATTAGAAAATGGGTTTTGTAGTTCTTACACTCTTATTTCAATTTCTTCTCTTCTTTGATCTTGTCTTAATATTTTGGCTCTTCCCTCTTAGTTTTAGAAGTTAAAAAGGCAAATTTAAAAACACACAACTTTGCTGAATGCTCAAAAGAAAAAAGACAACTTTATTCTTAAGTTGTTCCTGTAGGTTTAATATAATAAAAAAGAGGAGTTTGAAATTTGTACAATACATGACTTTGTTGTATTTCATTAAATCAAATGGGATGAGTTTTGTTCTATTTTATTAAATAAAATGGGTTATAGGTTTTAAACTCAAAATTGTATTGGCTCAAAATTTATAGAACAACTCAAGTTATTCATCTAAAAGTATTGTGATTTTTTTTTAAGGGGAGCCATGCACTTTAATTTTAAAATTAAATATTATTAGTGATGGGGAATTTGTGGGACCGAGGGGCCTCCCCTGTCTCCGTCAATGAGTATGAGTTGTTGGCACAGAAATGGAGAAAATAAACCAGTGGAGAAAAAAGATGATAGTATGCTATTTATTGGTGATTTGTATAGCTTGGTGAGTTTTGAAAAGTGAACCAATAGTAATACCATTAAATTACTTTCATATTTGTCTGAAAACATGTCACTACCTTGAACAGATCATTGCTTGTGGCAAATGCTGGTGATTGCCGGGCAGTTTTGTCACGACGTGGAGCAGCTATAGAAATGTCAAAGGACCATAGGCCTTGCTGCACTAAGGAAAGGACACGGGTTGAATCCCTGGGAGGATATGTTGAAGATGGTTATTTGAATGGTCAACTAGGTGTTACCCGTGCATTAGGTGATTGGCACCTCGAAGGGATGAAGGTGAAGGGCAAAAGAGGTGGCCCTTTGAGTGCTGAACCAGAACTGAAATTGATTACCTTAACCAAGGAAGATGAGTTTTTGATCATTGGAAGTGATGGAATTTGGGATGTCTTTTCCAGCCAAAATTCAGTATCTTTTGCCCGGAGAAGACTTCAAGAGCACAATGATGTGAAATTGTGCTGCAAAGAAATGGTAGAAGAAGCAACAAAACGCGGAGCAACTGACAACTTGACAGTTGTCATAATAAGCTTTCACTTAGAGCCACCTCCACAAGTGATGGTAGAGAAAGCAAGAGTCAGGCGGAGCATTTCCGCTGAGGGACTACAGAATCTCAAATGTCTGTTACAAGGATAATAATGCTTAAAAACTGATTGTCTGCACTTTTTTTTTTTTTTTCTTCTGCAGAGTAGAACTAGTCAATAATGGCAAATAGCTACACTGGCTCTTACTCTAGAGATTTTTTTTTTTCCTTTTGTGTATATAAATCGATCCGGAAATAGGAAGTGCCTTTTCCTGTATGTTATCATTGTATTATTGAAGTACAGGTGCACACAAATTGAAAGGTCAAACAATTGGTTCATAATTTATGATGAAATTGTATAGTTTCTCTCCTTTTCTCCACATGTAATCGTATTTTGGATGTACCTAAGGATATCTTGACAAAGGAATTTGCAAAGATCTTGCTTCCTCTTTTATGTTAAATCAATGGGGAATTACTCAACAGGGCATAATGCGGGTGCATTATAAAACTTTAGACTTGAAATTCTATCCGATCTTTATTGAGTTTTAGTTTTTGATGCTTTAACTCGATGAAATACTCAAACTTAACTTGGTTCAACAAAATTAGCTTTAAAATTTTAGGTAAAGTATATATTGGTATTAAATTAATACCTGAATAACTTTGAATGAGTTTGAATTTTAACTTTCTATTAAATATTATATTATATAATGGGTAATGATATTGCCAGCATAAATTTTGTTAGGGTCAGAACAATAAAAAATTAATGAACGAAATTACTCTTTTATATTCTTTACTTTTTCTCCTTTTTAAAAACTTTCAGAAGAACGAGTGGGTAGAAGTGAGTATAAATCGGTTATAACTGAAAAATCAAACCGAATCGATATAAATTAATTGATTTGATTCCATTAAACAACTAGTTTTTTGTTGCTTTGCTTAACCGATTAAACACATAATAACCGACCGAACTGAAATTTAACACTATGGTTCAATTTAATTGAAAATTTCAGCAAAGATCCACTTATTTTCTTTGCCCATGAAATCAAAGTGATAACCCAAAAGACATAATGCTCAAACCAAAACGGAAAGAAATTATTGCAACCAAAAAAAAAAAAAAAAACAAAGAAAGCAAAATGACTTTAACACTATATTCATCAACCCATTAATAATGTGTAGAAGCACCAAATTCTGATACAAATTAAATATTATATGCACAATCATATTCTAGTAAGTTTTATTCATAGATTTGGTGAGTCCGTCGATAGCTAATATATACACATAATATTTTTGTCTAAATTGACTATTGAATTAATTTTTTGTCCAAACAAACCAGTAGGTTTTTTCTTTGTTTTCAAGCTTGATTGATAGTCAAAGAAGCCAAACAATCATCTCTGCTCCGGTCTTTGTCTCTACCTCACTCGTAACCTAGGATAAAGATAAGGCTGCAAATGAGCCGAGTCGAGTCGAGTTTTAACTTGCTCAGACTTGTTTTGATTGTTTTTTTTCTGAGCTCGAACTTGGATTCGAATTTAAAATCGTGTTCAAGCTCTGCTCGTTTCGAGTTCGAACTTGAAAATCATATTCAAACTAACATAAAAACAAAATCATCCAATTAGTAAAAAAAAAAAAATCTGATCATAAAATTGAGTATTACATATTCCAAAAAAATTAAAAGTATGTGTATCTTAATCAAATTAAATTATCAAAAAAATTATAAGAGTGTTAAAATATATTTTTTGGAGTGTCAAAATTATTAGGCTAATAATAATAATCACTAATATTATTATTATTAAAATGTAACATAAACTCTTTTTTTTTAAAATTAAATTTCTCAACTATTTGATGAAATTATAAAATATAATATTAGTGAAACTAATTGTATACATATATCATTATTAATTTTATAATTACAAAACATAAATCATAAATGTATATATTAATACATTATAAACGAGTTTATTTGCGAACCTATTAATCGAACTGATCACAAATCTAATCGAGCCGAGCTTAATTTTACTCAAGCTCGGCTCGTTTATTAATCGAGCCTTAAATTAAGGCTCAAATTTGGCTCATTCATAAAACGAGCCGAACGCAAACGAATTTTTATTGAGCCAAACACCGAACCGCTCGCGAACAATTTGGCTCATTTGCAGTCCTAGATAAAGATGAAAGGAACAAAGGGTAATTTAATCAAAGTTTGAGTTAAAAATATCGGCAAAATGACCAAATTAGTCCTTAAATTTGGCACTTGAGGACAAATCAAGATAAAATTACCTTTTTTGTCATCAAAGTCCTTATACTTGACAATTTTTGTCAAATTAGTCCTTGGTCAAACTTTGGGCAATGCATGTTGTCACGCCCTGAACCCGAAGGCACGTGACCGGCACTAGGAAACGGGAAAGCTTAAGGCTTCCGGAACCCGTAGTAAGCATGACTGCTCAATAGACGACAAAACTGCAAAGTGACAGCTGTAACTGTCACAAACTAAGGGCTATGGCCCCACCTGTTAAGCAAAACCTGGTAAAAATTTCATATCAAAGCCACTTAGGGCTATCAACTCAACCATATCAATTTTCTTATTAAATCACATTAATGCCATTCAGGGCATTTATCTCAATAACATGATTAATATCAATCTCATCATCAGGTTCATGCTTAACATAAATATTATAAACCTCTATAATGAGGAACCTCTGGTTACCTCAAATCTTGACATTTAACAAAATAACAATGCGGAGTGTTAGAATACTAATAATGTAACATAATATAAAATTAATTATATATCTGAATAATAACATACATTTCACTGCCGAAAAACAATGGCAGGAACAACTCAACATAAACTTGTACTTCTCAAGCTCAACCTGCAACCTGGGAAAAATGGTGAACAGGAGTGAGCGTTCAACTCAATGAATTATATAGTTATCAATATAACGTGCCATTCGAGTGCTGAAAATGCTAATGCAATGTCACATAAACACTTAATCATATAATCTCATATATGGACGGGAATCAGTCCACAGGATCACACTATCACAAATACGGGGAGCCGACCCCCACTCTGACTCTCTGTGACCTACTGAAAATGCTTATAATATCCAATCTCTGGGGTACTAGCTGTCCCTGGCCTTGGCCATGCAGCGACCCGACTGGCAGCAGCGAGCGATGAGCAAGCTCCTAAGCTGTCATACACCAATCAATGCTCATCCTGATCTCATAATCTCATTCTTAGTGATTCCTGTGTCATCCCAATACCATCCAGCATTCACATCAAGTA